>JASCZW010001208.1:0-263127 GCA_034211315.2 Aedes japonicus
AATCGGAACTGAATCGGAAGACGGAAGTGGAAAGTGGGCTCGCAAATACCGATACTGCAGATGATGGTAGAAGTCCAATATTGCTCCCGGTCTTGCGCTCGACTGGAGCAGCAGAATGCGGCTTGGAGTCTTGTTCTGTAACTTCATTCAATCGGATAGCATCGCTCGCAATCCTCATCGTCGTCGGATTTCATCATGATCTCGGGAGAAAACAATTCCGGAAATCATAAAGATGAAAAAATTTATATTCTTTTTTCTTCCCAGCAGATGAAGCGAACGGATCCCGTTGTTGGAAAGGAACCATATTGAAACTGCAACGAGAGCTGCATTTCTGAGAAAGTTGTTCCACTTTAAATCAAACGGCCATTCCTGTCGCATTCGGCATTTCTCCGAGATTTTCCCTTTCGCTGAAGTTGTTCATCTTCTCTGCAGTGAAATGAAGAACTATCAACTTGGTTAACGACTGTCGGTTTATTTCAATGTTATGGGGGTGAAATTGTTCCGTGCCAACACCCACCTCGGTTCCAGTCAAGTTCTCTCAACAACCAACCAGAAATGTTGAACTTGTTGCTTAGAACATGGGGACTAGACGCACCAAAGCGAAATTTAATAAAACACATTCCTCGCAAATAAAACCAGTTTCGAATTCGTTCTTGTTGCTCGTTTGGTTCAACGTAGATACAACCAACCATTCCGTATATAGTCTATGTTTTCCAGAGCAATTTCAACTCGTTCGCGGTGTTCTCCGATTGCTTACGATTGCCATCAAAACTGGAATGATGTTTTCGAACTAACTGAGAAAATCGGTGCGGAAATTGTTTGTGTTTTGTGGAGTCAGTCATTTCAGGGCCAAACAACTGTTGTTTGCGTTGCAATTCGAGTAGGTATACTTCACTTGGGGAGAAAGAAATAGTGGCTGTAGAAAATTCGGTTGGATACACGACCAAAGGAAGAAGCGAGGGAAATTCAATCAGAAATTTTCACACCTTGCTCAGCAAACAAACGAATATTTATACTAAATTGTTCAACGGGAAGAAGCACAACTGATTTTGTAGTGAAAAATGGAAAAATAAGCAGGAAAAGGTTGATTTTCTGTCCTGCAACTGACGGATGTCATTTCAATCAATCACTTTCCGATGGGAGTGTCTAATTGGTTTTCATTTTCACCTTCATTTACCTTCAGCTGTTGAGCGGTTCCATATCATTTCAGCAACGAGTAATTTTCATATATTTTGATTTGCATGAAACCTTGCATACAAGTTTTTGGGGAAGAAAAACGCCGTTTTGCATACTTGGTTCGCCATTTTGAATCTAGCCTTACTTATGAGGAGGGCCTATGAAAAAATGCACATGATATCTTCAAAAATTGTATCTCGAAACGGTTTGTCCGATTGGTTTGGTGTCTTCGGCGAAGTTTTAGAAAATTGTTGGTGCTATATGGAAAAAATATGCACGGTAAAAAAAAAGTTTGGTTTTTGTGTTTTGAACTAAAATATAGATTTTAGTTTTTTATAAAGTGACCTGTCAATAATGTTTTAATTATTTTTTTGTTATAGCTGACTTAAAATGCTATCTAGTGCACAGTGAGATGTTCTGGAGAAAAATAGGTTACAATGAAAAAAACAAAATTAAAAATAATTACAATTTTCAAAAAAGCTATTAAGAAAAGTCAAAAAAGTTTGTCACCCTAATTTTATGAAAAAACATCAAATTTGCAAGCAAAAAGTACGTCGGTAACATTTTTCTAAGATGCACCGTTTAGAAGATATTACTGATTTAATATTGATTTTTTTGATAACTTAATAAGTTTTGGCCCTTTTCGGATGTCACTCCGTGTTTTTTCAGTTTCAAAAGTATTTTTTTCGGAAAGATTGGACAATTTTGAGTTAAAATGACACTGACAGCTTAAAGACTTGAGTGAAATTCTCTGCCTTAAAAGTATTTTGAAAAACAAGTTACAAAATCCCACTATCAGGAACAATGATTTCTAGACAAAATCGTCAAAGGTCCAGAAAGTAACAATTGTAAACAATGACTTAAAACGTAAATTTCCTGAAAGTGCCAGGCTGCTAACATCTATATCCACTACCAACGGAAAGGTAATAACTCCTGCATCTGTTTCTGGTGCTATTTTGTTTGGGGAGCAGCAGCTCCCGTAGAAACAATACGCAAAGAGGTCATTGTTTACAAATGTTACTTTCGACCTTTTGACTATTTTGTCTAGATTTCTTCAAGTGATTTTTGGTGCGTTGTGCTGAAAACGTGCTAACAAGTATTAGATACAGGTAATTAGATACCAGTTAGCTCATATTTATTTCCTTTAATTGCTGTACCATAATTGTACGCTCGACGTTCACGCTTAACTCCAGTCATTAGGCTCTGTACAACATCGGGCTTCTTCTGTATAGAAACACACATTTTCTTCATGCCTTCCTCATATTTGACCTCTATGGGATGCTTCTGTAGTGTCTGCTTCATCATTTTGCCACCAAGCCAAACATCATGACACCAGCCGGATGTTTGGTTTGAAATTTGAATTTCACTTTCTTCGGAACGTTCTCCATTTTCTGCGGTGAAATGAACTGGTCCGTGCGGCTGTTGGCAACAGCATCTATGCTGAAAAGCGGAACGAGTCACTCGTAGTTTCTTGACCCGGTCCGTAATCAAGTGGCATTTCACTCTTGCTCTGGAAGATACATGCGGGTCTTCTTTGATGATTCTTCGCATGGATTTCTCCGAAATATTGGCTTCCTTTGCAAGTTTTCTTATGGAACGCACCGGGTGGCGAGCAATTTTTGCACGGACCGATTTGATCATGTTCGGCGTAGCGTGCAAAAGGCGGACGTCCGCTTCCCGGCTTCCGCTGGTTAGGACCATCCTGCAGGAACTTTTTACGCGGTAAACTGTTGCCAAATGGCACCCTACCACCTTGGCAATCTCCTTCGGCTTCTTCTGGACGAGCAACAAACTGGTGATCACTTCTTTCGACGGAACATTTTGACGAATTTGCAATAAAACAAATATAATGTTTGGATGCAGCACTTGAAAGTATACATAAACAAATACACTTTCGACAGAAATTAGTCACTAGCTACACGAATTAACCCAATACTCAAGTTTGAACATTTACGCATTATTTTCTGCCGCACCCTGTAAAATTACTTTATTGACGTAAATAAAACGATAATGGCAATATCTGTACGTTTTAATGCGCGGCATCAAGCTGAATTAAGAACATGCGTGGAAATTGTTTTTTGGGTGGGTGATAATAGGATTTGAGAAGTCGAAATTTCGGGCTTAATCATATATTGAAAATGCAACATGCAACATCGTATAAATAATTTTTTTAAAGTTTTTGAATGGGAATATGTAGAATACCTATGTAATCATTAAATAACACAAATTGTTTTGACTAACATCACAAAAAGTGAGATCAAATAGCTGTTTATTAAATATTCACGTGTAAACAAGGTGATTTATGGGTGCGCTAGCCTGTTGAAGTAATTTAAACATTCTAAGCATTTACCGATTATTCCGGATACAGGCCTGGGTGCAATGTTTGTATTGGTGATCTTCTAATTGTTGTTTACAAAGACATCACATCAAGTAAGCTTAAAACATTTCCTTGAGTTTTGATTCTTTTCCTCCCTATCTGAAAATTCAGTTATTTTAGTTCCTCGATTACCGAGATTTTCAGCACTGGGCTGCTTCATCTCCCTCCGTAGTCACTCCAAAACCTTCTGGGTAATTTTGTAACTTGTCCGGCGTGAGATTTGAACTCCTGACTTTGACGTGAGAGGTACGGTTGGTAACAACTACGCCGAGGTTGCCCCCAAATTCAGTTTTAGATTAAGTTTTCTCATTCAACATTGGTGAAAACTGAATTTCATGATCAGAGGCCAAACGACGATCGACGTGGTTGACGTATTTCATGACTTTACGACAACTTTATGTAACTACAATGTTAAACTACCACGCAGTGCAGTATGTGAAAAGAAAAATTCTTTTGAACTAAGCAATTCAAATATAAGCCTGAACCAAAAGTCACACAAACCCCAGCACTTAATAAAGGTTACCTTGTATAAACACCTTTATATTGGATAACCTTCAATTTGGCTTAAGCAATGTCGTGAAATATTTTGTGCATTACTGATCTGAGAAACCAACACGACTGCAACTAAATTGACACCTCTGGCCTGAAGATGACCATCGTCTAGTAAAATTTAAAGATTGGAAAATCCATTCCATCACCAATAAGTCTCTCCAAAACTTCACTCATCAGCATCCAACAGAAATGTAGCTAACTTGTATATGACCATGCACAAACTTCCGAACGATTCAACCGAAATGGGAAACACTCCGGCACAGCTGAAGCAGCCACCTTGGGACGCATTGATTTGAACTATCATGAGAGAAGTTCGCATCTCGATGTACTCCTTGTGATGATCGATCGAGTATCCCAGTTTGGATCCAGAATGGGCCACGCTGTCAGCAATCATCTTCATCTAAAGGCAAGAAAAACAAAACGATTGTACATTTCATATACCCTTAGATCTTCTTCTGAAAACACTAACGGCATCTTGAATGGAGTCAATAATGCGACACCACGAGTAGCACTCTAATGCAAATACACTAGTACTTGCAAAAACCGCTGCAAATACGAGAGTAACCCCACTTTTGATCATTAGAAATACAAGCAACGAAACGATGAACATGACACTGTAATACTTGACGGCATAGGCATAGCTCACGAGTGGTTGCATTAGTTGATGATCCTAAACGATTGAAAGTTAGTCAACATCATCATTCTAATTCAACTGAAAACTAAACCTACCTCAACACCTCCACATGCTGTTGTACATTAGCTCTCAACAACTGTTTCATGTGCTTCATCATCAATCCATAATTGTCGTTCAATTTCCGCGATTTCCCCATGACTTTGTTCCCAACGTTAAATGCGGCAACTCGTCCTCGCTCTTCAATCGTTTCATAACCACGAGCAACAACCATCAACTCACTTTTAAGCCCCATGAGTATTGGTAGAATTGTAGAGAAGCATAGAAATATCTACTTCCCCAAAAATGGGCAACAACAGAACGAAAGCTTCTTGTAGCAAACAACCAATCGTATCCCCAAATAATACGTAAAACTGTTCCGGAATCCCATAAATACGATCCCGAGCGGAGCACGGAACCAACAGGATCACTTGGTCGAAACAAAGTAGACAAAACACCGCCAAAGTCACTTTCCCGTTCATCCTGGAGTGATCCCGCCGAACCTTCGCGTCGTAATCGGGTTCACCGGAGTTCGTGCATTTACTGTCGATAAATAATTTCGACTGTCGAACCGCTTCAGTGTAGAACTTCAGGACGTAAACTTCGATAGAGATCGTTGCAGTGCATGCAAACACAACGATGGACGCGCAAAGACCTATCAAGTCATCTCCGTTGCTGATACTGAATACTACCCGTGACATACACACTGATGAACTGACAGAACCCCAGCAGCTGGTACAAAATGAAGCAGTAAAGCTTCCAACGGCCTGCACCAGGAATCGGACGGATCCCAGCTCCAATAGCGATCAGGTCAAGGCACTGCTCATAATCGTAGTTCAGATAAGGCTGCACAGATCGCCGAAGATCGTTCCGACGAGTTTTGAGTTTCAACAGAAGATTCTTCCAATCAACCATCTTGGCGAAAATGAACACAGTTACTGGGAGTGGTGGTCAATTGTTTTCAGATATTATCACCACGACGGAATTAGCTACGATGCACATGTGCCTTTTCACAACGGTTGGCAACTTGCAGTGTGGGAACACGCAGCTGGAGTTCGAGTCGCAATATGGTTTGCCCTTCATTCAGTACCGTGTGGTTCTCGTTCACCGCCCATTTGCTTTCTTCAAAATATGACGAAAAATTTAATTGAACAAGTTGTTTTGAATGGTCGCCAATGATAAGAAAAAGACAATGCAAGCAATATTCACACTCCCATAGAAAATGTGCAACACTTGCCAACTTTCTAAGGGAGCAGACAGTTTGAAAAAGATTGGAAGATATTGTCAAAATTTTTCGCTGAGAAGTCTTTGAGGAATTTTATGAAGTAGAATTGAATATCCAGCACTTGTTTAGTATTTTTACAGAAAACTGGGTGCGTCCATACTTTTAGCCTTGGAAAGTTCTATCGTTAAATTCCTTAACTATCGCCTTTGTATGGACACAATTCCATTGTTTGATTCCAGGCAGTAAGAAAGCGGACTTATTTAGACGTGTCTTTAAGAGAAGCTCGTTTTTCAGCTGGACAACAAGCCGAAGCATACTGCCATGAGGACCGAGGCTTTCTTCCGGAGCGAGGATTTGTGGGCGATTTTCGGTGCCAGGGTTGACAAAACTGGTGTTACCCATAAAAATGTCTGTCTTGAAACCCTGGAGCGCACATGAGAAGAGCTAGATGAACATCACCTAGAGATTCTGGTGACGAGCATGCCAAAGCGCGTGCAGCAGGACCTAAAGGCCAATGAAAGACACATTATTTATAAAAATTCTATTCTATTACCTTAATTTATCTCGTCTAGGGCCAAGTTAATAAGTTAGTTATGTTACTGAAACGTCGCAGGAAAACAAAAAATAGGATATGAAAAAACTACAAAAATAGTCATTTTATTATGGAAAGTTCAAATTAAGTTTTCAATATTTTGAATCTTCTTGGTAATTTTCAGTTTCTTCTATGCTACCAACCCTATTTGAGACCAAAGGAGGATACATTTACAGTTCAGGGGAACCATAAACGTTCCTTAAAAGCTGAATATAGTAAGTGGAGCTCAGGTACGACACGGTAAACAAAGAAAATAAATTTCTTCATGAAATGTCCCAGCTGGCTGAGTAAATAATTGATTAAAATGTTTGAACTTCTCCACCGCTGCATTTGAAGAGCATCGTGGCCAAGGAGAACTCTGTGAACATTTGCATGTGTTAGGTATTTCCCCTCCAGAGTGGGTCTTAAAACATTTAAATCGTTCACCTAAGTTAAAAGTAATAAAAATTATGGTTAGTAAGTCTAAAAGTTGTTGATTTCCGAAGGCCATCTGACTACCGCATGGATTAGTAATCCAGTCAAAAATTGATGTTCTAGTGAAACATCTCGAAATTTCGAAAAAATACAGAACTCATGAGCATGATCCATCAGTTGATCACTTTTCGGTTATTCCAGGTTTCACTGAAGACTGACCTTAAGACCTCAATCTCTCCGATATGATGGTCTCTAACTGTTGTTGCATTCTCTTAATGTTATCCGGATGTATTAATATAAATGGTTCTCGTACTGCGAGAATGCGGCATCGTAGTTCTTTAATCTCAAAAATGACTAAAAGCACATCCTCTAAGAGGCCTGATCAGCTTAACATTGTTTTTTACATTTACCATGATTTTCCAAAGACCCAAAACACTTTGTGACACTTTGTGAGTGAACCCGAACAGCATCCTAAATATTGGTTTAAATTGGTCCATATCGGCACTAAAGCGTTTCTTAAAATGTACCTTGATTTTCCTAGTTTGACTAGTCAGTCAGTCAGTCAGTCAGTCAGTCAGTCAGTCAGTCAGTCAGTCAGTCAGTCAGTCAGTCAGTCAGTCAGTCAGTCAGTCAGTCAGTCAGTCAGCCGTCAGTCAGTGCAGTTGCCGTCAGTTAGACTCAGTCAGTCAGTCAGTCAGTCAGTGCCAGCCAGTCGCCAGTCAGCTGCCGCTGCCGTTGCCAGTTGCCAGTTGCCGCCGCTGCCGCTGCCAGTTGCCGTTGCCAGCTGCTGCCAGTTGCCAGTTGCCGCTGCTGGCGCTGCCGCTGCCGCTGCCGTTGCCGCTGCTGCCAGTTGCCGTTGCCGTTGCCAGTTGCCGTTGCCAGTTGCCGCTGCTGCTGCCGCTGCCGCTGCCGTTGCCGCTGCTGCTGCTGCTGCTGCTGCCGCTGCTGCTGCTGCTGCTGCTGCTGCCGTTGCCGCTGCTGCCGGTTGCCGCTGCTGCCGTTGCCGTTGCTGCTGCCGTTGCCGCTGCCGCTGCTGCCGTTGCCGTTGCCGGTTGCCGTTGCCGTTGCCGCCGTGCTGCCAGTTGCTGCTGCTGCTGCTGCTGCCGTTGCCGCCGTTGCCAGTTGCCAGTTGCCGCTGCCGCGTTGCCGCTGCTGCTGTTGCCGCTGCTGCCAGTTGCCAGCTGCTGCTGCCGCTGCCAGTTGCCGCTGCTGCTGCTGTTGCCAGTTGCTGCTGCTGCCGTTGCCAGTTGCCGCTGCCGTTGCCGGGGTTGCCGCTGCTGCCGTTGCTGCTGCTGCTGCCAGTTGCCGTTGCCAGTTGCTGCCGCTGCTGCCAGTTGCCGCTGCTGCAGTTGCCAGCTGCCGCTGCTGCTTGCCGCTGGCCAGTTGCCAGTTGCCGCCGCCGCTGCTGCCGCTGCCGGTTGCTGCCGCTGCTGCCGTTGCCAGTTGCCGCTGCCAGTTGCCGCTGCCGCTGGCTGCTGCCGCTGCCAGTTGCCGCTGCCGTTGCCGGGTTGCCGTTGCCGCTGCCGCTGCCGTTGCCGCTGCGCGGCTGCCGCTGCTGCCGCTGCCGCTGCTGCCGCTGCCAGTTGCCGCGTTGCCGCTGCCGCTGCCGTTGCCGCTGCCAGTTGCCGCTGCTGGGTTGCTCAGGGTTGCCGCTGCTGCTGCGGGTTGCCGCTGCTGCGGTTGCCGCTGCCAGTTGGGGTTGCAGTTGCTGCCGTTGCCGTTGCTGCTGCCGTTGCTGCTGCCGTTGCCAGTTGCTGCTGCTGCTGCCGTTGCTGCTGCGGTTGCTGCTGGGGTTGCCGGTTGCCGCTGCTGGGGTTGCCGCTGCTGCTGCTGCCGCTGCCGTTGCTGCTGCTGCTGGGCTGCCGTTGCTGCTGCTGCTGCAGTTGCCAGTTGCCGCTGCTGTCAGTTGCCGCTGCAGGTTGCCAGTTGCCGCTGCTGGCTGGCTGCCGCGGTTGCCAGTTGCCGCTGCTGCCAGCTGCCGCGGTTGCCAGTTGCCGTCAGTTGCCGCTGCGTCAGTTGCCAGTTGCCGTCAGGCCAGTCGGCCAGTTGCCGCTGTCAGTTGCCGCTGCCGTCAGTCAGTCAGTTGCCGCTCGTCAGTTGCCGTTTGGAATAGGAAAATTAAGGTACATTTAAGAAACGCTTGAGTGCCGATATGGACCATTTAAACCAATATTTAGGATGCTGTTCGGGTTCACTCACAAAGTGTCACAAAGTGTTTTGGGTCTTTGGAAAATCATGGTAAATGTAAAAAACAATGTTAAGCTGATCAGGCCTCTTAGAGGATGTGCTTTTTAGTCATTTTTGAGATTAAAGAACTACAATGCCGCATTCTCGCAGTACGAGAACCATTTTATATTAATACATCCGGATAACATTAAGAGAATGCAACAACAGTTAGAGACCATCATATCGGAGATTGAGGTCTTAAGGTCAGTCTTCAGTGAAACCTGGAATAACCGAAAAAGTGATCAACTGATGGATCATGCTCATGAGTTCTGTATTTTTTCGAAATTTCGAGATGTTTCACTAGACATCAATTTTTGACTGGATTACTAATCCATGCGGTAGTCAGATGGCCTTCGGAAATCAACAACTTTTAGACTTACTAACCATAATTTTTATTACTTTTAACTTAGGTGAACGATTTAAATGTTTTAAGACCCACTCTGGAGGGGAAATACCTAACACATGCAAATGTTCACAGAGTTCTCCTTGGCCACGATGCTCTTCAAATGCAGCGGTGGAGAAGTTCAAACATTTTAATCAATTATTTACTCAGCCAGCTGGGACATTTCATGAAGAAATTTATTTTCTTTGTTTACCGTGTCGTACCTGAGCTCCACTTACTATATTCAGCTTTTAAGGAACGTTTATGGTTCCCCCTGAACTGTAAATGTATCCTCCTTTGGTCTCAAATAGGGTTGGTAGCATAGAAGAAACTGAAAATTACCAAAGAAGATTCAAAATATTGAAAACTTAATTTGAACTTTCCATAATAAAATGACTATTTTTGTAGTTTTTTTCATATCCTATTTTTTGTTTTCCTGCGACGTTTCAGTAACATAACTAACTTATTAACTTGGCCCTAGACGAGATAAATTAAGGTAATAGAATAGAATTTTTATAAATAATGTGTCTTTCATTGGCCTTTAGGTCCTGCTGCACGCGCTTTGGCATGCTCGTCACCAGAATCTCTAGGTGATGTTCATCTAGCTCTTCTCATGTGCGCTCCAGGGTTTCAAGACAGACATTTTTATGGGATCAGTCCTGAATATTTACAGGAATGCCTGAATCGCCACATACAAAGCCACGTTGGGGATTCCATTCGGTCCGAGTGCCTTCCTTTCCTTAAGCCCTTTCACCACTGCGACGAGCTCTTCATTCGAAACTTGCATGCCCTCACCATGAATTCTCTCTTCTTAGCCGTACGGGGTACGTGGATACGTCGTTGGCTCGTGCGTTGGGAACAGTCCATCTACGATAACCTTCGCCCCAGATGTAAACACCAGTGGCTCGGCACAGCTCCTTGTAGCAGTCCATCGTTCTCAGCCTTATCTCACGTTTTAATTCGCTCCTGGCCGCTCGGAACACCACCCTATGTACCTCTCTGTCTGCTGCGGTTTTAGCTCTCTGGATACGTCTTCTGGCTCTGAGACATCTAACGCAAAGGATGCTAAGTTGCTCATTCCACCAGTAACCTGGGCGCCGCTTGTTCCTCGGCTCGAGTTTCTTCGACATGGTTGCTTCGCATGCCCCACTAACGTATTCGTCAGCTGGTCCGCGTTTCAGTTGGAGAGTTCGTTGTCGAACCGGAGTGCCTCAATCAAGAGTTCCTTGTCGATGACCTTCGTCTTTCACTTCCGCTCGCAACAATTTGTCCTTCGTATTGCGACAGGATTTCGCTGGCCGATACTATACCGGATCGCCAGATGGTCGCTATGGATATACTCTCACACACTCTACAGTTCTTATTTGTTATCAGCGACGGGCTACCAAAGGTAACATCGATGACGGATTCACGACCGTCCCTGCGAAAAGTGCTGGCGGAACCTACATTCGATAGTGTAACTTTCAACTTTGCTATGGCTTCTAGCAAGCTGCACCCTCTAGCGATGGTACATCTGCTGCCCCACTCCACAGCCCAGTATTGAAGTTTCCTCATCCGATGAGCTCCATGGTCCACCTTGGGGGTGCATAGCAGCTACATACAAAGATCCCGTTGATTTTGACGATCACGAACCTTTCACATGAACTGAACTCTACCTCCTGGATGGCCATCACTTGTACCGCAGCCATCGCCGCTCTATCTGCAACCCAGTTTCCGTTATCAAGAGGAACATGACACGGTTTCGCAATGATTGCGACGTCACACTCTGTTTCTGTTGTTGACTGCCACAACAGTTGCTGTGCTATATCACAATGATTGAGGTTTATTTACGATACCTCCATTACTGCCGACCTGCTGTTGCATTTTTATATACAGTGCACCTGTAGCCACCCATCATGTGGTCGTTTCTATCCTCCTTTTTACAAAGCATGCGTCTCGATTGCTTTGTGCAGTCTCTTGCAAAATGACCATTCTCCCCGCATTTCCTGCACAGATCAGATCTGTCAGGACCTTTGCAGTTCCTCGCCTGGTGACCAAAACCCATGCACTTAAGGCATCTCTCCAATTCATTTGGAACTCGAGGGACGACTCTCAGTGAGCACACCGACCATCCAACTTTTATTCAGCCCGACTCCAACAGCTTGTTGGCTGCAGCTGTCGGCAGACGTATCGCCGCCGTCTGTGTGCCCCCGTACGCCTTCGGATTGTCATTGGTGCATCTCCAAGATGGCAGTGGCCCTTCAGCACCCTCCTCAGCTCGTCTTCTGTTAAGATCCTTGCACTCGATCACAGTCTCCTGGGAGAGAGCTCTTACTATCGCCTGCTCACCAAGAGAATTTTCGCAAGCGCCTTGAAGGCTGTGCTCTTGATGGCAGGATCCTTCTTCAGCTCAAAAGCATTTCACCTTTCTTGGTTGCGCCTGGTTTTCATCACCTAGCTCTTTCAATTCCGGATCAGTTCTCACTTTTCGGAGGAGTTCTGCGTACGTCGTCCCGCTTTTAACCTCAACAGTTAGAGCGTCGCCCTCAGTGCGTCACGGCCGATTTGATCCGCGTCACCATCCCTTTGGTTTCCTTTTGGAGGTTGTGCCTGTCTTTTACATAATCATACAGTTCATCGATCTGGTTTCCGACTACCTCCATCGCGTCTTTCTTCCCAACACTATCCCCTCGAATTGTGCAACTGTTGCGTTGTGGGGTGAACAGCTGGGTCAGGAACCCCTGTGACTTGCTACTACTGGTACTTGCAGTGGTCTTCGAATTCGGCACTGGTGATCTCTGTAGCTATTGCACCTCCATCTGCGTTGTCTGGCGTTTTGCCATCGTCGTTTTTTCATCTTTTATTTTTCCTCCGTTGTCATCTTTTATTTGTCATCTTTTATTTTTCCTCCGTTGTCTTCCATTTTGTTGGGTCCCCCCTCCGAACCGCTATCTCCACACGTTGTATGTAGTCGCCTATCATGGTTCCATGGATATCTTTGAATCAAGGAGGCCATGCTAGGGACAGACAGACAGACAGATAAAAATGCATTTTTGTTTATAGAAAATAATTTGCAAAGAGTAAGTATGAGTTTCATGTGTCTACCTTAATTTCATATACCTGTTTCACCATCACGTTTTAGTGGTTTATATTCGCGTCGTATTTATCTCTATCAGAAATGCATAATGCATCTCCATTGCTTCTTGAAGACATCAAATTAAACCATCCTGGCAAGTCTTTTAAAAACACGAAAGTAGCTTTGAGATGCTCGTAACCAGCATTATCAGGCAGAACCATCAATGCTGCTGCTAGCGAATATTTAGAGGAACTGCTAATTTTTGTTGCAAATATTAACGTTCGTTGGCTAAGAGTCTTATTGAAATTCTCCTAGTTTCCCAATCACTATCGTAAAGTGTTTTTAAAAAAGTGAGAGTGAACTTTGAATCGGTTGTGACAGCCTGTCACTGTAGAGATGAGCTTCGCATAAACATAACTAACTACGACTTCATTTAAAAAAATAAATACAACCAAGTTATATATTACGCTTGAGGTGATATTCATTGTCGACATTCGACAAAATCGACAAACCAAACGTTAAGCGGTAGGCCTTGCAATGCAAGAAAACATGCACTCCCGCTACACTTTACTCAATTTTCGAGTACAATTGTATGCTATCTCTTTTTCTCTCACGGAAATGTTACTCAATTTTCGTTAAAAAGTGGATCAACTTAATGTTTGAGTAGATCCACTTTTTACGAATATTGAGTAACATTTCCATGAGAGAAAAAGAGATAGCATAAGGCTTGCTTCATTTAGAATTGGAACAAACTTTTGCTCATATTGTGGCGCTCCTGGTGGACGGATTTGGAAGTTCTTGGCGCCCACGTGTCGGGAATTTTGTCAGGTATGTATTTTTGACATTCCGCAAATCAACTGTACTTTGTAAACAATCAACATGGAAGCCGAAAGAAGGGAAAAAATTGTGCACAGTTATTTGGAAAATCCATTGTGGTCTGCATCTAGGCTAGCTAAACAGCTGAAATTGCCCAGAAATACCGTATGGCGCTTTATCAAACGGTATAAGGAAACATTGACGACGATTCGGAAGCCTCAAGCCAATCGTCGGAGTGGAACTGTCGACCGGAAACTGCGTGGTAAGATTTTGAAGACGATTAAGAGGAATCCCAATCTGTCGGACCGTGATTTGACCAGAAAATTCGGTGCTGCCCATAGTACCGTGAGGAGAACTCGACTCCGGGAAGGAATCAAGTCGTATCGAGCTAGCAAACAGCAAAATCGGACCATAAAACAGAATAGTGTGGCCAAAATCCGTGCTCGGAAGCTATTCGACCAGGTGCTGACCAAGTTCGACGGGTGTCTTCTGATGGACGATGAAACCTATGTCAAGTCTGACTTCGGGCAAATCCCAGGTCAAAAATTTTACTTGGCAACGGCTCGGGGGGATGTTCCAGCCAAATTTAAATTTGTTTTTGCCGACAAATTTGCATGAAAATTCATGATTTGGCAGGGCATTTGCAGCTGTGGCAAAAAAACGAAAGTTTTCGTTACAAATAAGACAATGACGTCGGAACTATACCAAAAAGAGTGTCTCCAAAAACGAATTTTGCCGTTCATTCGATCCCACGACCATCTCGTAATGTTTTGGCCAGATTTGGCAAGCTGTCATTACAGCGAAGTCGTTCAAGAATGGTATGCAGAGAAAGGGGTCCAGGTTGTTCCGAAAAACCTCAACCCACCCAACTGCCCCCAGTTCCGCCCTATTGAGAAATACTGGGCAATCATGAAGAGGAGACTCAAGGCAAATGAAAAGGTTGTCAAAGACATCAATCAGATGAAGACCTGGTGGAATAAGATAGCTAAAACGATGGACGAAGAAGGTGTGCGCCGCCTAATGAGCCGTGTTACATGAAAATTTCGAGAATTCCTTCGAAACCGTGACGAATATTTTTATCCGTATTTTTTCTTAAAAGTATGAAGAAAACGCTACATTTGTATAAAAAAGATCTTGAATTCAATAATAAATAACTGAAATACAGGCAATTGTTTTTGTTCCAACTCTATCTGAAGCAAGCTTTACAATTGAGCATAAGCATTAGCATGATTGACCGCCCGAGGTTGCTACTTCGTTATTGCCAGATCAGCTGTTATTACACAGAGAACCAATAGATGATGCAAGGGACTAACATACATCTTCAATGTGTAAAAACTGGTGATCCCAAACTAAGGCAATACCGGCCTAAGGCGCCGGCCTCGCCCGAATGCAGGTCAAGTAGGGAATGGGTAGGAATATGTTGACGTGATACTCGCTTTATTGGAAGCCGCGGAATCCACTGCACTTCCACGAGAAATCACTGGGTGTTTGGATAACAGGATTGGGTGGCAGCTGGGTTCGTTTTGGTTGACGATAAGCTGTGAGGTGTAATTAGTACTGATTTCCGATTTGAACCGATTTAAACCAACGGTAAGAATGCTATTGGGGCCACTCACAAAGTGTGATTGTGGTTTTTCATTGGGAAAACAAAGTGATTTTTAATAATGCTCAAAAGCCAATATTGACCGAGTTAAACCAACAGTAAGGATGCTATTGGGGCCACTCACAGAGTGTGATAGTGGTATTTCGTTAGGAAAACAAGGTAATTCATCTCAACGCATTCTCGGATGAGACGTTGGACTATTCCAATCGCTCCCGTAAATTTCCCTACTTTGAACACGGCTTTGCCGTTGTTGTATTAGTGATAGTGTTAACGGAATCTATTGAAAGATAGATAAAATGGAATCGAGTGTACGAAAGAACACGCTGAAACTGTGCTTCGAATCTGGTGCTAAGGCACCCTCGCATCTGGAAGTCCTCAGATTTGTTACAAGCCAACTGGATCTCAGCGCAGCGGACCTGCATTTGGTCTACAAAGACGAAAACGACGGATTATTCTTTATCAAGTTCCTTGATGATGGTAGGTTCAATGAATTCTGTAACCACGTGGAAGAGGTCTACGCTTTTAAGTATGGCGACGATTCAACGACATCAGTCACTCTAGCCATGGCCAGTCGCATATTTCGCTACGTGCGAATTTTCAACCTGCCACCCGAAATTGATGATAAGTCAATTGCTCTTGTTTTGGGACAATTTGGGACAGTCAGGATACAGGTAAGGGAACGCTACCCAGCTGAGTACAATTTAAGTATATTCAGTGGCATCCGTGGTGTCCATATGGAAATCGCTAAGGAAATCCCAGCGAACATATTCATTGGGCATTTCTGAGCGCGGATTTATTACGATGGTTTGAAAAACCGCTGTTTCTACTGTAAGGAGGAAGGGCATATGAAGGCAAATTGCCCCAAGTTGGCAACAGTTTCAACATCCAACGGTGGAGGTGCACGGTCATACAGCACGGTTACTGCTCACGGGAGACCATTGCCTACGCCAAACGTAATCTTACCTCCGCTAGTGGTTAACATGCAAACTCTAACTCGGAAGAAAGATGAAATATTGAGCCAAAGTAAAACCAGCACACGTGAAATGCAAGAAGGACAGCCAGGATCAAGCAAGGAACCCGAGTCAACCCAGGAAGAACAACCCAAGGCAGATGATGAACCACAATCAATGGAGATCGATCCGAAGCAAGGTCAAAAGCGAGCAGCAACCTCTCCAGTATCGACGAGCACACAAGAATCCACGCGTACGGACGGCGACAGCGAGAAAGAGGCGGAAGTTTCATTCCGTAATCAGAGATCCAAACGGAACAAAAAAACTGGTCAACAAAAGGTAATTGAAACAATAAGTAACAATTCAGCTGCTAAGAAAGGCAAGTGAGTACGGTGGAATCCATTGTTTTGATTAGATTGTTTGAGTGAGTGAGTGAGTGAGTGAGTGACTGAGTGAATAAGTGAGTAAGTGCTTAACAAAACAATGGTATTTGTACGAACTGCATGCACAATTAACATTAACGCTATAAACACCCAGGTGAAAAAGTCTCTCCTGAGAGACTTTGTATGGAATAACGATATTGACATCGTATTCTTACAGGAGGTGGCTTTTGAAGATTTTGGGTTTCTTCCCTCTCACACTGCCATCATTAATATAGGGACTGAGCACAAAAGCACGGCTATTCTTGTGAGAAAAGGCGTCAAATTTGAAAATGTTATTATGAGTACCAATGGTCGATTAACGTCAGTAGTTATAGATCAATTGAATTTTATTAACGTTTACGCAGCCTCAGGGTCAGGTAATAAGAATGAACGAAACATAATGTTCACTTCTGATATTATTCCTCATTTGTCAATCAACAAAGACAATGTTATCGTAGGAGATTTACACGGAACGCAAAGAGAAAGTCGACAAAGAGAGTCTCTCAATGTTACTTAGGACCTAATGCATTGTTCAGCTTGAATTCATTCTTTCAGCTACTGTTCCGAAGTACTGACGTACTGGTGTCGCTCGGGTTGAAATAAAAAATGGAGGATTCTGTCGAACACGACAGTCACCAGCCGCGATACCGAACTGATTTGTGAACGAATGTTTTCCGTCAGCATGAAGTCATGCGACGGTAACACATAAACATCAGAGTCACACTCTAATTGTTATCTTTTGTATTCTCCGTTCGTGGAGTAACGATTCTGATTTAGAAGGTGATGCTCACTCATCACCATGAGGCACCAAGAATGGATAGTAATGTTTGCTAGAATGAAAGATATGAAGAGAAAGTGTTGAAAGTTGGAAATAGAATGAAAGTATTGAAATTGAGCGAAAGGGCATGGGTAAAGAAGTACTCCAACCAAGGACGTTACCTTTGCCCAACATCCCACTGCGGGGTAGGTCGAAGCACGGACGAATCCGCCATCTCAACAGGCAAAAGTAATATGTTGGTACGCGCTCATGTACTACTGATAGCTCCGAAAGCAAACGAAAACAAACTTCAATAGTTTTAACATCAGATGTTAACCGTGGCCTACCAAGTTTTTTTTATCAGTTCGATTTTGTAAGACTTGTGAAGGTTTTCGAAAAATTCAAAAGCAGCTGTCATTTTCTTTATCATATCACATACAATTTAGAAAAAGGCAATAAATACCTTCGTTTTACTTGACTTGAAGTTTATTTGAAATGTGTTACGAAACTTGACGAAAGGTTGGAATACGATATCTTTAAGTGCTCTTTCCGGAATCTTTACTGCTCTTGTTTTTAAATACAAAAGAGGTTGCAAAATCTCATTTTTTCCTTATGACCAATGTGTGGCCACTATTCGTTTCAATATGTTTTGAAATCACTGGGTTAGTTTTTAACAAAATTTTAATTAAATCTTAATTAATTTAAATATTGGTACGTTAAGTCAGACAAATCTGAGAAAACAGGGCGGAGTGCTAGTTTCGCATAAAAAGCCACATGCCGGGACAGAAATCCACAGTACATGCACATAGCAAAGTCCTTAAAACCGTTCGTAGCTCAATGCCTTCTTTGTTCGGTACTGACTGGCTCATGAATAAGTGTTCAATTTGAATTTCCATGAGCCTACTGTGAACGGGGTTTGTCTCAGAGAAAACGAAACTTCATACGACTGGGTGCTGTCATTCTGCATTACATCGCGTACGGTTTCTGTAACGTGAAACGCACGGCATCGCAACGATGCAAGAAGTACAAATAGGAAAGGATCAAATTAATCACATGCTAGCAGATGGGAGCGGATGAACCGTTGTCGTCGTCGAGGTCGTCGGCGCTAATGATAGCACAACGGAACGTTTGCGACCGGCACGAAAACAGAACGACCATAATTGATAGAACTCCCTCGTCAGATTGGCAGGTGATTAGCAATTCAACGTTGGAAGTTGTACAAGCATTATCTGCGTCCCAAGCTTAGGGTTTGAATCTCAAACATGTGATATGCCTTAGAAGCTTTGAAAGAGTAAGTACAGTCAATCTTCGGTTCGTTTTGAAGATGAAATTCCATCACAAGATATACGCCTACAAGCCACATAGAAGCTGTGTTCTTATCCCATTATACGGCATGCAACGTGCTCAACCACGGGCAAATCCATGCAGATCTTGAAATTTTACATTTGTTTTTTTTTTTGTTGTTGCCGAGCGCAGTTTTTCCGCCTCTGGCAAATCGGATGAGATATGTTCACCATCAACGCCCGTCAAATCCCAGACTCGGCGGCAGCAGCCAAGATGAGTTGGCCAGACCCGACTGAGCGGTGTTTCACTTCACCCCCAAAGAATGCTCGTGCCACAGAAGCCTTTCTATGAATGACAAAGTCACATTTTTACCCGGCAAGACTTTTCAATCTGGCCACCAGAAGCTGAAAGCACTCTTCTCGGAAGGCTCACTTTTTTTTTTGTCGACTCGAGCTGTCCTGCTTATGTTTCACAATACGACCCCGTGGATGAAGGACGGTGGTGGAGCTCCGTTTTTCCTCTGAATCAGAATCCGCCGCGCTCTGACACCCACCTTGTTAGGCGGCCACAATAATCCAGTTAACCGTAGGATTTTCGGTTTAACCTACCACGGAGATACTCCCTTTTCTCCCGCCTCCGGAGGATTGTCTCGATTCGAAAAGGTTTATCTAGGAAATTCAATTGAAATGTCCGATTGAAAAAAGTGGGAGCCGTTCGGCACCGTAGCGTTGTCCCTGTTTAGTATGTAAATCTGAAGTTATGTGGGTCGAGGAGGAAAATGTTTACCGCTAGTTTGACCCATTTTGTGGCAAGGATTTAGTTGATTGGATGATAGATTGTTTCCGTTTCTGTTATTGAAACTGGGTTAAATGCGATTCTAAACTTCTAAAATTTTTCTAACAGTTGCCGAAAATGTACACACTCTTTAACATTCCTGTGAAACTGGGTCTTTTTAGGTGCAACCAAAAGAAGCGAGTAGCAAGACTTAAATAAAGATTCTCTTTCAAATTTACAACTACTTTCAAAACTAGAGTTCATACTGCCGACATTCTGGTAGTAAACTTGCAGCTCATCCGAAGAATTTTTACAAACATTGAGCAGAACTGAGCGTTTCCAGCCGAAATGACCGACCGACCAACTTTGAGTGTTTCCGATTTAATTGAAAATTTGTACACACGTTTTACCCTCAAAGTAAGTTTCCTAGAGGGTTTGAGCTGTTTAGTGGAATGCCTGTAACAAGAAATTAGACGAAAAATTAGTAATCTCCATTTAATTCCAACTACCTTTGCTTATCTTCGACAGATACGCGTATTTCGTCTACAATGTGCAGACTTCTTCAGTGTCTCGTACTAATAACTCGACTTGGTTCGAGTTTTTTTCACTGATGCAAAAAAAATTTGGACTCAAGTGTCAGTTTTAAAAAGGGCGTGAACAGCACTTCAATTAATAATTTGTAGCCCTCAAACCTTTGGTTGTACTAATAAACTGTCTAAGATCAAGTTGTGGCGGTATGTGTGAAGGCTGTAAAAAAAATATACACTGAAAAAACAACTGCATTTTCAAAAAAAAAAAAAATCAACAATTAACATTAAATTTAAATATCTCAAAAAACGATTTTGTGATTTTTTTTTTTGGCTGTAAAATCTTGAAGTTATTACGCAATGATGCAGAAATATCAGGGAAAAAAGTTTCAAGAACATAAACTTTTGGTGTATTTTTCAAAATTTTATGTTTTGCGAGAATTAACGTATTCTGATGATATAATCGGATTTTAAGGACGAGTACGGCCCTGACCCAAATGTTATATTTCAACAATATGAGGCTTCGTGCCACACTTCGAACCGCACTCAGAAGTGATTGCAGGAACACCTGCTTGTAGTCGCCATCCAGCCCCGAACTTAATTCGCTGAATTTCTCAGTATGATCCAAGTCCTGTTTTAAACTTCACCCGAGTACAGCAAACCTCAGACAAACATTGACTAATACCTGGAGAGAAATGGATCCAGGCTACATTATAAGAACCTGCCGTGCGTTCCGAAACCAAAAATTGAAACATTGTTTATTTCACAATAATAAGTTATATCTACATAAGAAACAGTTGATTAAGATATTAATGATTCGTTCTGTAAAATTCTCGAACGTACTATTGTACACCCACCTTCAGGTTCCGTACGTTACGATTCTTCATCTTCTCTTGATATCATCATCTCTATTTGCTTTCTTCTTAGTTTGGAAGAGTTTTCGCTTAGCTAGAGCCCAGCATTTCTCTATTGGGCGAAATTTTAGACAGTTTGGTGGATTGGCTGTTTTTGACACGTTTTTGAACTCTTGTAGCTTACACCATTCCAGGACGGATTACACATAGTGACAAGAGGCCAAATCAGGCTAATACAGAGCTGGAGAGTAGTGACTTCTGATAAACGATAGCAACCGCTTTTGTAAACATTCTTTCTCGTACACATTCTTACACTGAGCGAACAAATCGAGAGGAATTCATTCGAATATCGTATGGGAATTTACCACAAGATATTATTGCAAATTTCACACGATTCTCGAATGGAAAGAAGTTCATAGGACGATCGTATGAAAATTTTCCTCACATAAAAAAAAAGTTGATATCGGGATTCGAACCATGAACCTTAGGATCCAGAGGCGAGCCCCAATCCCACGGGACTAAACACGCTTGATACTTGAAGTCGATCGAAAGTGTATATGAGGCATGTTTTTCGCGACTAATGCAACAGTAATCGTTTCATACGATTTCGTATGGAATTAGTCTTCTACCCTTGCTTATTGATTCATAGCTCCGATCGTATGAAAATCATACGAATAATTTCCTGAGTGTATTGATAGAGCCATTGGAGACGAAACTTTTAGATTTGCGACCATAATCACATATGGCCTACACTTTGATTGTTGTTTTTTGTATTCTCCCATTCGCTCAGTAATGATCTTTGATGAAATTTGTCAGAAGCAGATAGTTTCTCATCTCCATGTGAAGCTCTAGGAGTAATTTATTGCTAGAACGAATAGAAATAAAGAGAAAGTGTATTAATAGTTCTGTATAGGGCAACGGCAGGCTTTGAAATTTGAAGATACAAGTTTGAAAACGAGCGGAGGGCATTGAACGGTAGTATCAGACCAGGCACATAACATATTGGCCTGCCAAACCAAATACTTCAGGAATTTGGAGACATTCTTTGTCCGGCAGTGTTCGGCAACGGTCATCCTTTGCATTGTGGTATAAAAAGCCAGACCTGGAAACTGTTTGAAGTTTCCGAGTACGTATGTTTCATCGTCCATTATGATAAAATTCAAAACTAGAGTTTTCAAAAAATTGGTGTTTAACTCCTGACCACGACTTTTTGCACCTTTTTCACTTTGTATGCTTTCAGTCTTTGCCTCTGCTTCACTTCTTGTACGTATGATTTTGACTCCCTAACTTCGCGAGCCTCATTTCGCACAAAAAGTATGGTATTTTCTCAATAATGGCTACCATCTTCTTGTCCATTTGTCGGGAGCATACTCTTCGATTCAAATGACACCAAGTCGACACCGTGCGCGTCGGTTAGTCATACATGAGGCTATAGCTGACACCAATACTAATACACAGAAGGCAAATAGTGCGCACCTACACAACGTTGAAAAGTTGTATTCGAACTTATTGAACACCCTGAAAATTCCCACCCATCATCCCATGCGGTAAATTGTTAATCATCCTAACCTTGAGGCAGCCGCGAGAGTTTTCAGATTATAGCGTTAGTGTTGTTTTGAACTTTATTGAATATATGTGGTGGGAAGTATTGAAAATCAGCAAGTAAACAAAAGCATAAAAAGTAGAGTCCAAACTGGTGATTCAAGAGACTTGAAATGAAATTCAATCAACTTTTGGAGACCGGCCTTCAATTTCGTAGAAAATGCTAAAGAATGAGTTTCATACTCTAAATGCATTTTACATTGGATTTGTTTATGTAAGTGCCTGTTTATGTGAGTCTGTGGGTGATTCTATGAATCAATGGTAGAAAGAAAAGTAGGCATTTCCTCTTATGATAGCGATGCGCGCCAACGTGGACGGCCCGATAGTCAAACGAAAACTGTGACACTCACAGCAGGACCTTTAATTATCTGTACAAATTCGCTTTTCAACTTTTTTTTCTCGTGAAATCTAAAGCTACAGCGGATCTAAAGCGGATTATTTTTCCAAACGAAAACTCCCATTAGTTTGCGTTGAAACCTTAAAAATCCCAATTTCATTTTTCGTTCTTTTCAGGTGGATACTGCTGCAGAAATTTCTTTTCGATTCTTCACTTTTCCGTTTCAGTAAAAGTACCTTAAAATGGGTATGGAATATTAAAAGAAATTTTTTTCGACCGCGATACCGACCTTTAGGTTTACGTTTTTACACCCTCTTCCTAATGTCCATTTTTTTCGCTGACCATCATCACTGACGGTAGCAGTGGGCGATCTCGATCCGTGTTTTACTGGATCGATTTTTTGGGCTCAATTAAACGATATTTCGAATCGGTCCTATACTGTTCGATTTTTGACTGAACCGATTTCTTAGTGGGAGAATCGACTTTCAAATTCTTGTATTATTTTTCACGAAACAGGTAATCGGTGAATCAATAAGTGATTGCAACATGTTAAAATGTTATTAAAAGCTGCCAGACCTATTCTGAATGACATTGATCAATATCAAGAATCGCCCTCACCTAGCACTAGGTACATTTTGAACTTTGACATTTGTTTACCTCGCTCTCGCTGATTCGCTCGTTTGCTCAGCAAACCGCTCGCTGTGTCACCTGCTAAGCTGTTTTCATGTTGTGCCCGAGTCCGCTCCGTGTAATATTTATCTGTCACTGTCGTTCCGATTTTATTTACGATATTTTGTCTGCGTTTGAAGAGAATTGTTAGGAAAAGCGATAGCAGGTATAAGCTTAAACCAGAGAGCAGGGCACGCCATGAGTTCGCCTATGGCCTCTTTGATGACAATTTATTCACATGAACTGTTTTCTGTAGAACAATAAAACAAAACAGAAATAATTCACTGCTTTTATAATCATCTAATAATAGATCACATTGCCTTTGGTTGAAGGTATACTAGATATGAATCAATTAATCAACTAATCAGCCTTAAGCTTACATATTAGAATTTTCTCTCTGGAAATGTTACAAACAACCTAAAATTTGCTTTGAAAATTTATAAATTGTAATTATATAAATTACACATCTATTTTCTTCGAATCGATTCTTCCGCAGTCGATTTGTTCTCGAATCGATTTTTTTTCGATTTTGGTCAAAAATTCGATTTTAACGCTCTCAACTCATAGCTCCCCAAATAGTGGAACTAGAGCGATGGCGTCTTTGGCAAAGTTGATGGATATGACAAGTTTTGTATTTTGTCGGCATGAATTTTGTGATCAATCTCCCTTAAACTGAGATCAAAATTCAACTTTTTTAGGGTTTTGGGATAGAGAATTGATGTCTTCAGCAAAGTTGTAGAAAAAGTCAATACAAATAACTTTGCTGAAGACAATAGTATGGTAAACCTTATTGGTGATAGAGAGCGTTTTATAAGAACTAACCTCCAAAAACTCCTTTTTCACCGAAACATTTTGCTTTTAAACTTTAACGACAAGATAATGTTCTTCAAAGTTATTTGCAGTATCAAAATACAAAACTTTCTATAACATATTATACCTGCATTATTGCAGTGGTATGAGTTATTGAATCTTTTTCCGTTTTTTTTGTCGTATTTTCTATGGCTGTACCACACTTAGGAGCAGATAAGAGCAGCTAGAGTTAGCTGCATCTAATAGTAGATTGAAAGAGCTTTCAAGTAGTGGTTAGTTTCGTCCCCGATCGTCTGCTTGGAAGTTATACTCAAAATAAATATTGATGACGTAGCAGGAGATGATCGCTCATCACCATCAATGAGGTCTATACAGGTGGCGAAGAGCAGGGTGTTTGTCGGTATTAGTAACGAAAAATGTGTAAACAATCCATGATTTCGGGTAGTGACGTAGAACTCCATAAACAAGCGAATGATAACAAAGCAAGTTAAGTTTTCTTCCGCATCCTTTTAGTGCACAAAAAGACATTTTTCAGCTGAAACCTTTTGATAACTATACCAATTGCCGAAAATAAACATTCCATCTTGTGATTTGCTGCTGTTGTAAATGGTTGTTTCTGGAGATCTACGTCACGCATGTTTACAAAAAACAGGCTGTGCATCATCTCACGAACACAATGACAGTATTTTGCATTACACTAATACAACTAAACGACTTCTTCTCCACCTGTATAGACCTCATTGCATCACCATGAGGCACCAAGAGTGGACAGTAATGTTTGCTAGAATGAAAGATATGAAGAGAAAGTGTTGAAAGTTCAATCAGTGTACGGTAGGTTGGAAATAGAATAGAAGTATTGAAAATTGAGCGAAAGGGCTCGGGGAAAGTAGTAATCGAAGCAAGGACGTTATATGTTCAATGTCGTTTCAATTTCAACCGCTCCTTTATCTAGAAGCCAGTAACAGCTAAAGCCCTATATTGAAAGTATGGACGGCTGTCACTACACGAAATTCCAATCAAACAGTGCTAGAGCTACAATAGAATTTAGCCTAAAAGTATAGACTGTTCCGATAATTACAAATACACTTATCATTAACCGTCAATTTAAAATGCGTGCAGTAGTATTTAACCAACTTTTGGCTGCGTCATGTTGTTAACATTCAAATTAAACAAATGTTGTCGTCTTTTTTCAATTTTTCGCACGGAAGTTTGAAAATGCGTGGTCTTTCTCGAAATTTACTAAGCAAAGAAAACGGATTAAGCTCGAATGGTGCACCGTCAGTGGCCTTTTGATCAGAAAACTGGCTGAGGAAGAAGGTGTGAGCGTCGGAGCAGTTCAAACGATATTATGGAATTATCAACAATAGTGCTCTTTCGTAGCTTCCCTGAAACGAGGTAGAAACCCCGATCCCGCTGACCTTACAATGGACATAAAGGTGAGGGACTAATTCAAGCGTCATCCTTCAGCATCAGTCCGAGATGTGGCGAAAAAGCTAAGTACTTCGACGTCTAATGTTATGCGTGCCAAAGAGAGTATGGGCCTGCAAACTTGTCGGAATCAGAAACAGCTAAAACGAAGCACCAAAACTCCAAAAACTCGGGCAGTGTTATTATGAACAATGAAACCTACATATTACTCGATTATAAAGTTCTGCCGGGCCACAGTTTTATACCTCGGGGAAAGAATGTTCCTGGATCAGTGAAAGCCATTTACATCGGAAAATTTGGCAAGAAGCTAATGGTGTGGCAGGCCATATGCGGATGCTGGAAAATATCTCGTCCATTCATTACGACGACACAATGAATGGTTCAATCTACGTAAAGGAGTGTCTGCAAAAACAGGTTGCTACCCTTGACCAAACAGCATAACAGGCCTTCAATCCTTTGGCCTGATCTTGCTTCCTGCCATTACTCTACAAAAGGAACAATGTCGCATTTGTATCAAAGGAGATGAATCCACAAAACTGCCCTGAGATTCGCCCTATCGAAACATTCTGGGCTTTGACGCGGGCGAAGCTGAGAAAACACATAGAACTAGCGGATGTGTTGAAAAACCTAAAAAAGATTGGCCACAAGTGGTGGAAATGGTAGGAGAGAGCACTGTGCCGAAGCTTATGAGCAGTGTTAAGGGAAAAGTTCAAGAACTTGGCTACCCTACGGAAAATATCAAAAATAAGGAAATGAAGATCGATGGTTGAGAATGAAATAATAAAAAATAAAAAATAACAGTAAGGTATTTTTTATTTGAGATAGAAAGTGTGTTTATATTTTTCTGTACAGTCTGTATTTGTACACAAAGTTTTTAAGCTCTTTCCTGCCAAAGCGATGGATCAACCATGCAAATCAGTCATATCGCCGTAGAGGAAAAGTTTGCTCTACCGGATTGTGTTGTTGCTTACAAATGCAGTTTGATTCGATTGATCGATTACTGACGGTACGACCAACAATCAATATGAAGCTATCGATTTGAAATTGGTTCACTGTTGTAGAATCCCTTATTCAGAAGTGCACCTAGCGGTCTACACCTTGAAATACACTCTTGCGCTTTTCAGTACCTCTCGGTTCTAGTATCTTTGTTTATTTTGACAGAATATTTGAGGGTGTATTGGTGCGAGTTACGTTAATGGGGAGAATCATAGAGCTTGAGACCGATGTACTAGTACTTCCTGAGTCAAACAATATATTCATTTTCTTCAGGACTATCCAGCCACCGTACAGTGGGAAAAAAAGTTCATAAATCGCGAAAGAACTCGATAATTCAGCTCCGAGTTGTACAAGGCTAGTGAACAATAGCATTTTTTATGTGAAAATTCCTGGAAAATCAAATGGAAAGGGTCCCAATTGCCACAAAATTCAGTGGACTGAGATATTGAGCTTATTTTACCCCACTTCCCCCATATTTTCAAATAATGCCCAGTAATGTATCCAATGTGCTTGGAGTGGTCTACGGTAGTCAAAATAGGCCTATTCTTATGTAGAATTTTGCTAAAAATTGAAAGGAGGTTTTGGCTCATACCGTACGGGTGGAGTAACAGAGAAGTTACGGATTTTACCCCTCTTCTCCCATTTTTCGAATATTGTTCACTAATCTACAATCAGAGGGGTTTGTGGTTGTCAAAATAGGCCTATTCTTACGTAAAATATCCCTAAGAATCGAATGAAGATGGTTGCAGCCACCACACGGGTCGGATAACGAAGATATTGGGCTTTTTTTCCAATTTCCCGTATTTTTGTATATTGCTGAATAATCTATGATCGAAGGGGTTTGCGGTAGTCAAAATGGGGCTATTTTTATGTAGAATTTCTCTAGAAATCAAATGGAGGTAATTGCAGCCACCGCACGGGTCGGCAAACGGAGATATTGCTGATTTTACGCCACTTACCCATATTTTCGGAATATTGCCCATTTATCCAGATGTCTTTGGTCTTTTCAGATGTCTTTGGAATAAAACAAGTTAACTGGGCCCTTTTGGACCACCACAAAAATGTATATTATCCATTACCATCAGATAATTCATCTTCACTCAAAGTTGTCGCTCATCTTCACTATATTCGTCATCGTTTTCGCTAGCTTGGGAAATGTTTTCGAGTTCCTGTTCGTCAGATACTCAGGGTCGAACTCAGGGTCATGCTTCCAGAATAATTTTTTGTCGCTTGATTTGACCGATAGATACGCCATCTTGGGATGAGACCAAGTCAAAGCTTCTCTCATTATGTCAGTAAGATAATCCTTCGCAGAAGTTTTCCGTGCAAAGTGCAATCGGGAGAACTTGTGTCGATTGTGATTTCACAATCAATTTCACAAAACATTTATTAGAATTATACACTTCCACATACCTTATTTTTTTTGGTAAATTTACCAAACGTTCAATCAATTCCGGTCGATGCTCTTATCTATGCAGACATGGAGGGAGATTCCGTACAAACAGAATTTCACAACGGTATTGTTGCTCAATCTCAGTGTACAACTCTTTAATTTTATTGTTGTCCAACTTTTTAGATGAAAGTGCAGACTGAGCCGAATGTTACTTATCAAATTCACGTAAACCCCAAGAATTTCAGCAAACTTTTGAGGTTGCGCAAGTAGCCTCCTCGCCATGTTTCCATTATTGGAGCTTCCGCAGCCTCCAAATTTGGAGCGATTAACTGATGAGCTTCAAGCTCATCGCATTGGCGTGCTTCTTCTACTGTCATGGTGAATGGTTGGAAACCTCCAGAATTTCGTTAGGCCTTCTACCAAGTTCAATCTTGAATGAAAGAAGGATGGTCCTATTGGTTCATCATCTTTCAGACATAGTGTACATGCTTTAGTGTTTCGGTTTCTTACAATGGCGTTTGCCGCCTTGCCATCTATCATCGAATAGACTGCTCTGATCTTCACTCGCAAAGTAACGTTTCCAGCGTCGAAGATGATGGATGAGGCATTCAGTTTATCCACCTCCTCTAAAACTCGTCGGATTGGGGATTGGGATTTACTTAGATTTCATGACTTTCCGATACCAGTTTCAAGGACATAAAATGCTCCATCAATAAGGAATCATCTTTCCCTAGAAACTTAGCCTGGTGGCTAAAGCCAGTTGCAGAGTCAGGTCTAGCAGTCACATGCATGACACAATCAATGATTCCACTTAAAGCTATCATACCCCTCCGCCCCTCGGAGCATAGATTAATCCGCAATATTCGAAATTACGGGGAAGTGGGGTAAAATCAGCAATATCTCCGTTACCCGACCCGTGCGGTGTCTCCATTCGATGTCTAGGGAAGTTCTACGTAAGAATAGGCCTATTTTGACTACCGCAGACCCCTCCAATCATAGATTATTCAGCAATATTAAAACATACGGGGAATTGGGGCAAAATAAGCCCAATATCTCTGTTTTCCAACTCGTGCTGTGGCTGCAACCACCTTCATTCGATTTCTAGAGCAATTCGTCATAAAAATAGGCTTATTTAAACTACCTTAGATTAATGAATAATATACGAACACATGGGGGAAGTGGGGTAAAATCAGCAATATCTTCGTTTCGCAACCCGTGTGATGACTGCAAACACTTTCATCCGATTTCTAGGGAAATTCTACATAAGAATATGCTATTTTGACCACCACAGACCCCTTCGATCATAGATTAATAAACAATTTTCGAAAGATGGGGGAAGTGAGGTAAAATCAGCAATATCTCTGTTTCACAACCCGTGTCGAGGCTGAAAGTACCTCCATTCAATTTCTAGAGAAATTCTGCATAAGAATACGCCTATTTTGACTAATGCAGACCCCTCGGAGCGTAGATTCATCCGCAATATTCGAAATTACGGGGAATTGGGGTAAAATCAGCAATATCTACGTTACCCAATCCGTGTTGTGACTGCAACCACCTCGATTCGATTTTTATGAAAATTTTACATAAGAATAGGCTTATTTTGACTACCGCTGACTCCTCCGACCTTAGATTCATGAACAATATTCGAAAACATGGGGTAAGTGAGGTAAAATCAGCAATATCTCCATTTTCTGACCCGTGCGGTGACTGCAAATACCTCCATTCAATTTTTAGGGAGATTCTACATAAGAATAGGCCTATTTTGACTACCGCAGACCCCTCCGATGATATATTATTCACCAAAATAAGCCCAATATCTCTGTTTTTCCAACTCGTGCTGTGGCAACCTTCATTCGATTTCTAGAGCAATTCGTCATAAGAATAGGCTTATTTAAACTATCTCAGACCCCTCCGACCATAGATTAATAAATAATATACGAAAACATGGGGGAAGTGGGGTAAAATCAGCAATATCTTCGTTTCGCAACCCGTGTGATGACTGCCAACACTTTCATCCGATTTCTAGGGAAATTCTACATAAGAATATGCTGTTTTGACCACCACAGACCCCTCCGATAATAGATTAATAAACAATTTTCGAAAGATGGGGGAAGTGAGGTAAAATCAGCAATATCTCTGTTTCACAACCCGTGTGGAGGCTGAAAGTACCTCCATTCAATTTCTAGAGAATACGCCTATTTTGACTAATGCAGACCCCTCGGAGCGTAGATTCATCCGCAATATTCGAAATTACGGGGAATTGGGATAAAATCAGCAATATCTACGTTACCCAATCCGTGTGGTGACTGCAACCACCTCGATTCGATTTTTATGAAAATTTTACATAAGAATAGGCTTATTTTGACTACCGCAGACTCCTCCGACCTTAGATTCATGAACAATATTCGAAAAATGGGGGAAGTGGGGTAAAATCTGGATCAACAATAGAAAAGGGCCCATTAAAATTTGTAAACAAACACTTCCGAGCCCGTTTTCTCGGAAGCCGTTGGCTACACACGCAAACCTGCAAAATCATCGTGTAGGGGAAACTTGATCCAGAAATCATCAATTTCTCCATTTTCTGACCCGTTCGGTGGCTGCAACGACCTTCATTCAATTTTTAGGGAGATTCTTCATAAGAATAGGCCTATTTTGACTACCGCAGACTCTTCCGATCATAGATTATTCAGCAATATTCAAAAATACGGGGAATTGGGGAAAAATAAGCCCAATATCTCCGTTTCCCGACCCGTGCGGTGGCTGCAATCACCTACATTCGATTTCTGGGAAAATTCTTCATAAGAATAGGCCTACTTTGACTACCCTACAGACCCCTCCGATTATAGATTAATGAACAATATTCGAAAACATGGGGGAAGTGGGGTAAAATCCGTAAGTTCTCTGTTACTCGACCCGTGCGGTGGCTGAAAAACCTCCATTTGATTCTAAGGGAAGTTCTTCATAAAAATATGCCTATTTTGACTTAGGAGGAACTTTTCGAAAATATGGGGGAAGTGAGGTAAAGTAAACCCAATATCTCCGTTCACTGAATTTTGTGACAAGTGGGACCCCTTGTATTTGATTATCCATGAATTTTCACATAAAAAATGCTATTGATCACTAACCTTGTGCTACTTGGAGCTGAATTATCGTATTTTTTCGCGATTCATGTACTTTTTTTTCCACTGTTTGCCGGTACGACTGAAACATCGTTGTGGTAATTGTCCATACTTTTACCGTAGGGCTTCAGTGTCAATAGCGAACAGTTCTTCATTTCACCTACACGGAAGAAACGAATACCCAAAATTAAGCTCATTTCTGGGGGCGTAATGGTTAACATCTATACCTCTCACGCCAAAGTTACGAGTTCGAATCTCACCCCCGGACAAGCTACGAAAATACCCAAAAAGGTATTTGAGTGACTACAATGGGAGAAGAACCAGCCCAGGGCTCGATAGTAAAAAAAAAAGTTCATTTCACCCAACTCTGAAGGTCCTGCGGGAAGCCAAATGTGAGTATATGTCATAGTACTCAATTTTGAGTAACTGTACCCAAATTTTATGGTAGGTAAATTTCCCCTAATGCAAAAACCAAATGTAAAAACCAAAAAATGAGCACTTTTCCGCACGATTAGTTAGCGAATGTTATAAATTATTTAAAATAAAGTGCTTTTCTCATGATGATAGAATAAAAACATAAATTTTATTTTATTTCTTAATTTCCGCGATTTTTAACAATAACAGCTAGTTCAGAACCGTAACATATTTATTGTTTTTCGGTATTTGAATCTGATATACGTGCAATAAAAGTATGCAAACGACTTGCATTTTGACTCAAAAATGAGTTGTCAATGAAGTTCTTACCCATTGAGAAATCTTTACCTAATGTGCAGAATCAAATTTACCCATCCCTCCGGTTCAACAACAGTTACTTAATTTTAAGTTTAAAAATACACAATTTTAGATACTTTGTTTCTTCCGTGTACACGTTCCACATGATTCCGAAAAGTTTTTGCAACGAGTATTTGCCGGCTGGTTCTCGTCGTCACAGCGATGCTTTGTAGATATAAGATTGATAGGGATATTGTAGGACTATTGCGTAACTCCAAATCAGGCATCTGTAAAAACAATCGCTGAAAGTTACTGGTAGCACGAATATGCAATTTATACCGACTAATATCGGCTAATATGCATTCGTTGGAAAATCCATAGCCCACAGGTAAGACAGTCGATGTTTTCAATTATTACACAACCCTGAAATAACAACCCCCGCATGACAGGAGCAGACATTCACTGAGACGCATAAAATGGTCTCTAGGATGGTTTTTAGTATGTGTACTATACCTTCTCACTGCTGTTGGTGCCACCATCCAACTCCAGCCAGCCGTTCACGTTTATGGGAATCACAGCTACTATAGCTCGGTTACGTAGGGTAAGCAAACAAAGCATAACTAAATATGACTTCCATCGCCATTCCCATACAGAGGCTATGAAAAACCACTTCCACTCGAATTCACTCATGAATTGTGCTTAACGATATGCTAAGGCCCGGTAACCGCATTACACAAGCAGATGGATTGTGGGTTTTCATATATTATTTTACCTCACTGCTTAGCTACAATGGCTTTCGTAACCGGGGGTCTTCTTTTTGAATATCTATTTCAGAATATTTATCGGAAAGACCACAAAAATGTGAGATTGAATTCGCCCTGTTGCACAGCTCTTTTTTCTAACCTTCCTCCCATACCGACGCTGGAGAAATTCAGGATGGATTTATGTGTAAGACATCAGTTCCCGCCTACCTGCAAACCAATCCTATTCAAAACGATTCAATGTACACGAAAATCCGCTTCCCCAAACCAGAAAACGGAGTACTCGTAGAACCAACCAATCGTCAGAGCCAAAACCGTGAAGAGGGGGGGGGGGCGTTCCCGGGGAGCGAATTGATTCAATCAATTTTCCCCGCTCTGATAGACAAGGCGGAAAAGTTCGCCCACACACACAGCAGCTGGTAAACGGAAAACTAATTGTCTATTCATGAAGTTGGTCTAGCGCAGAGTCAGTTTACCAAGCAGAAGTACCACTAGCGGTCTGTATCAAATTGAGCAGCTTGGTTTATTGTATAGCTGTCGTTTTCACCGGCCGGCGTCGTCGTCGTCGTCGTCGTCATCCCTGGAATTGTGAAACGATGTGGATATCTGAGTTTCATTGATTCGGTTTGCTTTGTGTATCCAGGAGTAAAACTACCTTTATTACTATTTATTGTCACCATGTATATTTTTTGGTTCCATTGAGTTTGATTCAGATTAAAGCCTTAATTGAAATCTTTTTGGTGCTAAACTGCTTTTTCTTTTGCAGAGATTCGCACAGCCGAGCATTTGAACTTTTTCTGACATTCTTCACAAAATGTTTGAAGATATGTTCTCGATCCTGGTGAAGATATTTTCATAAAATACCTGGCATCCCTGCTTGAATGAAAAAATTTTTTTTGATGAGATCCAAGCAAGCAACTTTCAATCGAGATCTAAATAGTCTAAACGTGTGCGCAATTTTCCGACGCTAAATATTTAGCCTTTTCCGACCACACCACATTTTAATGTCGACTTACCATCGGCCGGCGAAATACAACTCAAAATTTAATCACATTGCTACGAGCAAACTAAATATGGCGAAAAAGTTTTCGGTTTAATTAAATAATGCTGCGGTTAAACTTTGCACCCACTCTGAGGATCAGTGTCGTCGTTCGTTTAGTTCGTATTATTATTTAACGTGGAACTGACTTTTCAATTGAAAATGTTTGCTTTCCACAGAAGAGGTTAATTGTTCAGGGCAAGTGGCAGACCAAAATTAAATTGATGTTCGTTTGGCTAAGTTGGTATAGGCAAGAGGCCTGTTGGAGGTAGCTGGGTTCGATTACCACAAAACCATACTTATGTATACTTGAATGATACAGCTATCAACAGCATAGTTTCAGTGCATAAAGAATATTAATGGTGAAACCATAGAGGTAACTCTAAGACCGTATGGCCTCATGTAAACAATATTTAAATCTTAGTTCATACGTTCCATTAAATTTGGAGCATAATATTTGAATGGATCATGACTTTTCTACATTTAATATCGGTGGAAACACTTTGTTAGCAGTTAACAGTTAACAGTTAAATCGAACCTTCTTACACAATTTTCTGGAACTTCTTTTTCAAGATTTCATCTCAACTCCACTGACATGTTAAAAAAATAATTTCAATATTATCGTTTTGCATCTATTCAGTTACAGTTACAGGTTCATAATAAAGAGATGTATTAGTTTTTTTACACAGTTTTTTAATTGATCTGCTTGTGATGCTTATGGTTACACACTAAATTTAAATTACCTGAGCCCGGCGCCGGATGAAAATGGCACCATTCGATATCTCCGTGCTTTTCACGTACGATATTGTCCTTTTCATGTAGACAATTCAGCGGCGATTGTAGATATACGTATAAAAACTAAAAAACAAACAAATGGGGCGAAATGGACAGCTTCCCGATTTTGTAACTGAATGAAAGCAACACCATTCGATTTCTTAGGCTTTTTCACAAAAGATAGGCTCTTTTCAGCCAAAAATTTGGCAACGATTGTAGCTGAAAGGATACGAACAAAAAAACCAAAAAAATAATAAAGGGGAATCTGGGCAAAATAGGCCCCTCCGGGCTCGATACTGAATGAAGCCGGCACCATTCGATTCCCAAGTGTTTTTAATATAAAACATGCTTCTATGCGGGCAAAAATATCAGCGGCGTTTTTAGTAATTTGGGTGCCAACTTAAAAAGACGCATTTTTAGGGGTAAATGGGGTAAAATGAACCATTTTCTGGGCTCGGTGCAATATTAAACCAACACCATTCAATTTTTTGGCAAATTTACCATAAGAAATGATATATTTTAAGCAGCAAATCCAGCGGCGTCTCATCTGTGGGAATTTGGGTCCGTGTTTTTCTCACTGTGCGTTGGTTCCGACTTATGTGTGGATGAGGGTAGATGTGTATACCCTTAAGCCAATATTACACGGTTTGACAATACGAGAAATATTTATCTCGTTAAGTTTTGCCAAATAAAGCTGTTTGCAAAATTGCTTGTCCACACTATCACACTTTGATTATTTTTGGCAAATATTTGATCCAAAATTATTTGACCAATATTCAACAACTATATTTGATGATGTATTACACTGTTTGCAAATGATTGTGTTGGAAATCTTCCTCTTTAGCAGGCATCACGAACGAAACGCGTAGAAACGGTTAGTTCCGCATCGGGAAGGATCTGAAAAACAGCTGGCTGGTAGCCTGACTCAGCGCAAGTGCCTATTTAAAATCTTTGATGCGCTTGAGCGGTTCATCTGAGATTACGATCATGATCGCGACAGTTACCAATTGTGTGTGCGGATTGATTCGTTGGATAAGATGAACGAGAACTTTGCGGAGTGTCAAAATGTGATTGAGAAGCTGGATGCACCAGATGCACTGGATGAACACATCGACGAACGAGTGAAGCATGGCAAAGGGCTTTCTTCTATCAAAGCGTGCCGTGGATCCCAACCAGTCGGCACTGAATGATTCAGAACTCGCTCCACAGCAGCATCAATCAAACTTCCACCTCCGTCTGCCGAAAATAGACTTGCCAATGTTCAATGGGGACTTTTCACGCTGGATTTCATTCCGGGATACGTTCACTTTGATGATCCGCGTGAACGGCGACATTCCCACAGTCGCCAAGCTCCAAAATCTGCTGCAGTCTCTCGAAGGTAGTCCCAAGAAGCCTATCGAGTCGGTGGACATCGCAGCTGACAGTTACGCTACAACTTGGGATGCTCTTTTGAAGAGGTACGACAACCGCAAATACCTCAAGAAGCAACTCTTCAAGGCGCTGTACGAGTTGCCAGCAGTCAAGCAGGAGTGTGCAACACGCATCCACGGTTTAGTCGACGATTACCAACGTCATGTTTGCGCCCTAGCCAAACTGGGTGAACCGTTGGAACATTGGGACTTGCCACTCATCTACCTGCTCTCGTACAAGCTGGATCATGCCACATTGCGCGCCTGGGAGGAGAAAACTAGCCACAAGGACGATGTAAAATACGATGAATTCGTCGACTTTCTATATCAGCGGGTGCGGATTCTCAATTCCGTCGGGCCAGACAGGCATCAACCAGCCTCGTCAAAGGTGGCCGGCTTCCAGCAGAAAGGCTTCAAGCAGAAAATGTCGGCCAATGCATCAGCCTCAACCACTTCAAGGTACTCGTGTCCGCTTTCCTGTTCGGACAATCATTCTGTTCGAACTTGTCCGGTGTTTCTCGGGAAGAACGTCAGTCAACGTCGAGAATTGGCTTCCCAAAAGCGCCTGTGTTGGAACTGTCTTAGCGTTGGTCATCAGTCGAAGAAATGCAGTTCCAAATACAAATGCCGTACGTGTCATGAAAAGCACCACTCGCTTCTGCATGAATTCACTTCAGCAAAGGTATCAGCTCCGCCAACAATCCAAACTTGCACAATAGAGCCAATCGTATCATCGAGACCCGCTGTTTCTACAGTTTTCTCCGTTCAGCAACCTCTCCCATCCACATCCCGCCAAGTTAGCATGGCAGTTCAAACTGCCTGCACCATGACGTTGCTCTAAACGGTTATCCTCAATATCGTTGACGAACACGGTATAACGTACAAGGCTCGTGCTCTCCTCGATTCGGCATCGATGTCGAATTTTATTTCGAAGCCGCTGGCAAAGAATCTCTTCAGCCGCCGGTCTACAGTGAACGTATCCGTCGCAGGCATCGGATCCTCCACACAAAAAATCAGTAGTGCCATTACAGCAACCATCGAGTCGGGAGATCGAACGATCTCGATGAAGCTACAGTTTTTGGTGCTGAAGCAGCCATCGTCGGAGCTGCCAACTACGCCGATCGACATTTCGGCGTGGAACGTTCCAAGCGTGGAGCTAGCAGATCCAAAATTCAATGTTTCCGGAAACGTAGACCTCGTCATCGGTAGCGAAACGTTCAGGGAACTCCACACGGGACGGAAGATTGCTCTAGGTGAAGGTCTTCCATGGGTAGTCGAAACTCTATTTGATTGGGCGGCCACTGGTCCCGCATCTCGTTCGGCTACCTGCATTCCACGGTTTTGCTACATCTCTACCGCGGATGATCGACTGGAAGCCACTCTCTGCAAATTTTAGGAAATGGAAACAATTCTATCGGCTCCAGCTCGATCCACCGAAGAAGGTCTATGCGAAGAGCTGTTCGCCACTACTACGACGCGCAATTCTACAGGGCGGTACATCGTGCGTCTCCCGAGGACTGAAGATCCCAAAAAGGTTCTCGGAGAATCTAGGTCGATTGCCGATCGTCGCCTTTTGAGCTTGGAACGTCGATTGGATAGAGATCCATCCACCAAGGACTCATACCACCGACATGGAGGAATATCACAGCTTGGTGACATGCACGAAGTGCCAGAGCCTGTTTATGATCGAATTGAACACTCCTACATTCCTCACCACGTCGTTTTCAAGGAATCCAGCACGACAACGAAGGTCAGGGTAGTTTTTGACGCGTCATGCAAGACCTCATCTAGCTATTCATTGAACGACACACTTCTGGTTGGGCCCGTCGTCCAGCAAGATCTGTATTCCATCTACACAAGGTTCCGGACTCGACGCATTGCTATTGTAGCAGATGTCGAGAAGATGTACAGGCAGGTATTGCGTCATCCCGATCACCGTTTTCTTCGTATCCGCTATCGCAGATGTCCGTCCGATCAAATCACTACGTTCGAACTACAAACCGTCACATACGGTACGGCTAGCGCACCGTACATGGCAACGAAAACACTCCAGCAGATTGCCATCAACCAGACTGAGTTGTATCCTGCTGCTGTTAACCCAGTGGTGGAAGATTTTTACGTCGATGACCTGTTGTCCGGTGCGTCAGATGTAGAGTCCGCCAAAACTCTTTGCATCCAAGTCTCTGCCATGCTCAGTTCTGCTGGCTTTTCGCTGAAAAAGTGGGCATCGAACGCTCAAGAAGTTCTCCAGAATGTTCCACCAGAAGATCTGGCCATCCAACCGCTCTACAATCTAAAGGATGAGCAGATGATATCCACGCTCGGCCTGTTGTGGGATCCGAAGGCTGACAACCTCCGATACAAGGTAGAAGTACTTCTTCCAGCTGCAATCTTGACCAATCGGAAGGTGATGTCATACATCGCCAAGATTTTCGACCCACTGGCCCTTCTCGGTCCAGTCATCACGAAGGCAAAGCTCTTCATGCAGCGTTTATGGGCATTGAAGCATGATGGAATTCTCTGCGAATGGGACTCTCCACTGCCGAAGCAGCTTCATCACGAGTGGAAGCAGTTCCACAACACTCTACACATTCTCGCTGAAGTCCAAGTTCCTCGATTCGTGTTTTCGACAGATGCTGCTGCTATTCAACTCCATTTCTTCGCCGATGCATCATCCGTTGCATATAGAGCTTGTTGTTTTGTCCGCACGGAATCGGCGGAAGGTGTACAAGTCCACCTGTTGACGTCGAAGTCAAAGGTCGCTCCGCTGTCCACGCATCACTCCATCGCCAGACTAGAGCTCTGTGCAGCACATCTGGCAACACAGCTCTTTAAGAAAATGGAGGCTTCGCTGAAGATCACCACTACCGTCTATTTTTGGTCCAATTCCAGCACTGTGCTTAAATGGCTGCGTGCCACTCCAACCCGCTGGAAAACATTCGTCGCTAACCGCGTGTCAAAGATCCAGACCACCACAAACATAAACCACTGGAGGCACATAGCTGGTTATGAAAACCCCACCGATGATATTTCGCGTGGCCTCAACCCTAAGGATATCATCAACTGTTCCCGTTGGTGGCACGGCCCTTCCTGGCTTTCATTGTTGCCTGAATGTTGGCCCAAGACCGTCATCGACCAGGAGAACTCCCCTGCAGCGTCCGAGAAAGGGCGCAAGGCACCGATTGTGGCAATGACTGCCGCACAAGCAGATTTCTGTGGAGATCTGTTTTCTCGCTATTCTCGCTACGACAAGTTACGTCGTGTGGTTGCATTCTGTGGCCGCTACATTCAACGATTGAAGGAGCGCATAGAGTTGCGCAGTTCCGGATCGTCTCTCCCTACGTTGACCATTAGTGATCGAATCAAAGAATCGTTCATCGCATCACTCACCACTTCCGAGCTCCAACACGCTGAACATCTGCTCTGCCGTTTAGCGCAGAAGGAAACATTTGCTGTGGAGATATCGGATCTCACGAAGGGCGAACGTGTCACCAGGTCATCATCACTTAAGTGGCTGAAACCATTCGAGGATGAAGACGGTACTCTTCGCGTCGGTGGTCGTCTGCATAACATCGCACTATCCGTCGCAAACAAACACCCGATCGTTCTGTCCACCAAACATCTGCAGTCTGCTCTGCTAGCTAGCAGTCTTCACGTTAGTCTACTGCACGCAGGGCCACAACTCCTGCTGGCCACTCACCGCCAGAAGTTTTGGATCCTTGGCGGCAGAAACCTAGTCAAGTCCGTCTATCACCAATGCCACACTTGTTTCCGATCCAAGCCCACTCTAGTCCAGCAGAGCACAGCCGATCTGCCAGTATCGCGAGTGTCGCCGATGCGTCCGTTTTCCGTTTGTGGTGTCGATTATTGTGGATCGTAAAGTCAGCAGCTAGAAACCGTGGTCCCACGAAAGTCTACGTGGCCATATTCGTCTGTTTTTCGACCAAGGCAGTCCACATCGAGCTTGTGAGTGACTTAACGACTCCAGCGTTCCTAGCTGCACTCCGCCGTCTAGTCGCCCGCAGAGGAAAGATCGTCGTACTTCATTCGGACAACGCAACTACCTTTAAAGGCGCTTCACATGCACTCAATCGAGTCTATCGCATGTTGAAGACTGAAGCCGCCGATCGAAACCAAACCTTCGACTGGTGCTCGGGAAACGAAATTGTCTGGAAATTCATTCCACCGCGAGCACCACACTTCGGAGGCCTCTGGGAGGCCGCAGTCAAATCGGCAAAGAACCACTTGCTGAAGGTTGTCGGTAATGTCAACCTTGCCTACGAGGATCTGCTGACTTTGTTGGCTCAAGACGAGATGTGCCTCAATTCTCGGCCTCTGACACCGATATCGGAGGACCCAAACGACCTAGACGTCCTGACCCCAGGACACTTCCTTGTTGGAAGCAATCTGCAAGCGGTTCCGGAATCAAACTGGAAGGAGACCGCCGACAACAGTTTGGACAACTGGGATCTCACCCAGAAGCATCTGCAGCAGATCTGGTCGCGCTGGTACCCCGAGTACTTGCAACAGCTGCAATCCCGCGCAACGAAGGGCTGCAATCCACCCGTCACCATCGAGGTCGGTGCCATCGTCATTATCAAAGAAGACAACGTTCCGCCAGCAAACTGGTCGCTGGGGAAGATCATAAAGCTCCACTCCGGAAAGGATGGCATCATCCGTGTGGTGACCCTCAAGACAGCAGATGCCAACGAGGTGGTGCGTGCCGTAGCTCGCATTGCCTTCCTTCCAACTCCGAGAGCTACATAACAGAAACCAGGTAGAGCAACCCTTTGTGGGAGAACTTGCTCGATGCTCACCTGCGTTTCTGCAAAGGTAATTGCAGGTCCAATATTTTACAGTTTCCCCGTAAGATCTACCTGTTCTTTTTATTTGTTCCCGGTAATCTACGACGTCCACTCTACACAGTTCATCATCAGCCTGAGGTACCTGGACACCAGAGAAGTCGTATGCCAAACGGCTAGGCAGCAACGCCAGTGTGACTCATGAATGAATCACATCATCCTGCAACGTTTGTAAATAATAGAATTAAGATGTTGAAACAATCCTGTTTCAAGGTGGCCGGAATGTTGGAGATCTCTGTATAAAGTAGTTTTAAGTTCAAGTGAATTCAATTTCCCATCCGACCTAACGCTACCCTTTTCATTTGACTCGGCTAAAATAGAACAGAGAGTCAGCAAGAGAGTCTTTGCACGACCGATACCGACCGACAGCCGGTGGTCAATCTTCTCCGCTGCGAAAAGAAGCAATAGAAATTTTAAATAAACCAGTACAATATTAAACGTTGAATTAGACAGTACTACGGTCGTTCGTTCCTTTTGACTATTTGATGACAAGTTCTTCTAAGTGATCAGCTATAATCCAATTCTCTACTTGCGCGCTTTGTTGGTCGTTTCGTGTGAACAGCAAAGTCCTCACACAGGACTTAGTATATTTTTGGTGGCTTGTTTGGTGAAGTGCTCTAAATCGCGGTAATGTTTCGGGGCCAATTATTTAGCGAAGCAAGTCCTTCGATTGACTGGTAAGGCGTATCGCCAACAGATTGCAAATACCCATTTGATTATTTGTTTGGCTCACTGCTTTTGTCTGATAGTGTTGTGATTAACTAGCGAGGTTTTGCTGCCCAGAAAACTTCGAAATAGTCCAAAGAATGTCGAGAATTACAAGCAAGTCCCAGTTCGTCTCAGTCGAAATCGAAGTTACCCTGTTAGCAACTGCCGTTGGTGAATGGCAACCACCTCTTGCGTCATGCACATCATCAGTTTTATTCTACCATCGCCTAGCGAACATCAGCAGCAGCAAGAAGAAATTTTTTAAGTCGAAAAGCAGAGGAGTTTTAAATTAAGTTATTGCTATTGTAGCCGACCGGTGTTCACCATTTCTCGATTCCCGTCTCTGGCAAGGAGCAACGTCAAACCCCCAGCTCTTTTCAGAGCTCATAAAGAGTAGAACCAATTTACGCATGTCTCCTCCGCCCACCCTGCCGAATACAGGCCACTCCTCCGCAATAAGGTGCCCTCCGAGATCGAACATCTTCAGTGAAGTTTCAAGGACATCATTGATGTCCGTTGAATTACAGTGAAATTAAAAGAACTTCTCAAAATTCCAGAGAACTTCAGTGAAGTCTCGAGAACTTTAGTAAAGCTCCAAAGCTGCAAGGAAGTTCCATCAATTTTGGATAACCTTCTATAATTTGAGAAAAATTCCGAGAAATAAAATAATCCACGAAACATCAGAGAATTCTTCGAAACTACAGAAGAATCCTCAAAATTTCAGAGAAGTCCACAAAACTTCAAAGAAACTTCAGAGAGGTTCACGTATCTTCAATAAAGTATTTGAAATTTCAGATAAGCTCACGGAACTTCAGAAAAGTTTTCAAAACTTCAAAGGAATTGACGAATCTTCAAAAGAATTCACGGAACATCAAAGAAGTCCTTAGATCTTCTGATCGATCCACTGAACTTCAGAGAAGTCCTCGAAGCTTAAAAGCAAACTCAAGATCATTGATATGCTGCGGGTCTTCTAAATGATTTCTGACCAACATGACATAACTTGTAACATAAAAAATATCAGAGATAAGTGACTTGGATGGATGATACACACAAGATCTTGATCATAATTCCTTGTCGTTGTGAAGTCTTAAGACAATATTCAATTAACTTTTTCAAGGTCATTAATCCAAAAACATCCAGCTTTATTAAGTTTTCTTGAAGTTTCATGAAAGCCACAAGAAATCAATTTGGTTTTATTATGGCAGTTAATGGTGCCAATAGGTTTCAAATTTAGACAAACTTATAAAAATCTACACAGTTTCTTTACAATAATCCTAAAACTTTATCTTCTAAATTTCCTTTTTACTCCTATCAAAGGTTAAATTTTGATTTAATGAACTCGTGAAATGCTTTTTTGAAAAAGTCAGTTGAAAAAGCATTATAAAACCATTTTGCCTCCAGTAAATGCATTTAACGGAAATTGGCATTGAGGAAAGTCACCAAACAGTTTTATAGTAGCAATTGCGAAGATATATTGGCTTATTGGTCAGACTGCGTTATCTTCCAATCGCCATACTAAAATATATGAAATAATTGAAATGTGGAAAAATAAACACAGAAAATTTAAAACGCAATGCATATGAACTGCAGATCCATTGAACCTTATTGAATATGATTTGGAGCCTGATCCGCTTTAAAACATCTTTTGGATGGGATTTGTTTTGCATGTTTTGCTATCAAACAAAATTTCCAACAACACTTGAACTGTTTTTTTAAATAATATTTTTTACTCTTAAATGTATCAGAATAGCAGAGAATCGAACAGAGCAAAACTAACAACAAAAACTAACCACATTTGGCCCTACGCTGGTTTTGAGGACAGCTAATAGGTTTTTTTAAAGGTTCCCAAATGGTCATAACATCTTTCACTAGAACATTTTCCAAATCTCTATGGTCTTATAGAGGTTTTATAAACTTGTTTTCACAACCGTCTAGAGAGTGAACCAAATTGCCGATTTTTCATGGGTTTACCTTCACCTGCACTGCCAAAACTACCCATGCAGCATCAATCATAGTAACCTATGAGTCAGCAGACATAATTTGACAGCTATGCCAGTCGAACTCTAACCGTGATGGCAAAAACAGTGAAGCAGTTCAGAAGTGTGCGCTTTCAAAGAACGGCACCCCGCCGCATCGAAAGCGGACATCGTGCTTCACTTTGACACCGGATACGCCCGATCCGGTATATACAACACCTTGGCATTATTAGACATCAATCAGAGCATTGAAAGAGAGCCCGGTTCCGGACGGCCAATGACCCTGAGCGACAAAAAGCTCCAAAGGATGCTGAACCGGAAGACCGAGGGAAAAGTGGCTACATCACTGCGCTTGGCCGGGAGGTCGGTTCAACCGGCCAAACAATGAAAAAGTATCTGGCGAACATGACCATACATGTCAGGAAGCGGAAGTTACGTCCACTGGTTTCGAAGCTGCAGGCAATGACGCAGTGGCAGCGGCTGAATAAGATGGTCAACTCGAATTTTCCGGCGAATCGCAACGTGGCGGTGGTGATGGACGTCGAGGTTTATCTCACCCTGTACGGCAACGACTGGCAGGGCACTTCGTATTTTACTACCCCCACGAAGGAAGTGAGCTCCGAGGTGAAGTTCATTTCACACACCAAGTTACCCAAGAAGGTGCTGCTGTGGCTGACAATCAGCAAGACGCTCTTCTTTCGCTCCGGACTGGCCGTGAACGGGGAAATTTATAGTACAACATGCAAAAATACTAGCTGAATCTGGCATCGGCCCAAGCGATCGTTGGAGGCGATGGAGCGATCGTTGGAGGAGATGGAGCGATCGTTGGAGGAGATGGAGCGGCTGACTTAAGACTTTCATAAAATCACTGACACCATGAAAGACTTGGAAATAGTTTCTGAGAATAACTGGAATTTGAAAAAAAAAAAAAAGGGATTCGATTTAAATTATTGATCATCACAAAAGTTCCAAAATAATTTCTGAAGTATCCTGAATTCTTGAAAAAATATTAAGAGGATGTCCTTAAGATCTTTAATATCCTGATGGGCTCTGAAATAAATTCTGAGCATTCTGGTAATATTTCCACGCAACAACAGTAGTTTTTAACTTCTGGCTGGACCTCATCTGTTTATGTTTCGCAAGAATTATTATACAGGGTGTCTCACAATAGGTGTCACTCAAACAAAATGGGATTATAACAAAACAAATCATAGCATTTATTTTCATTTGAAAGATACATGTTATAGAAATGAACCATATTAATTCAATTCGAATCTCTCGCCCTTGATAACTTTACGCAAACGCTTTGTAAATCCATCGCAGCTGGCACGCACGATTTCCTGAGGAATTCGGTCCCAAATATTAACCAAATGTTTATTGAATCGATCTAAAGTAAGCTCTTTCATAAGGCCTATATATTGAAGCATGTAACACCAAACAAAGTAGTCAATGGGCTTGAGATCCAATGAAGATGCAGGCCATTCTTCACTTGTGATGAAATCGGGCAAATTTTCGCGCACCACCACGCTTGAGTCTTCTTTGTCTTGTGAGCTACAGCTGATTCCTGTTAAAAACAATATGGTGTATTACCATACAGCGTTGATGCATGTGGAAGCAGATGGATCTTATAAACCTGCTCGATGTAATATTCAATGTTGATTTATACGTTTGGTTCTATGAAAAGATGAGTAAGTTGAGTTCCTTTTGACTCCGCCTGCGTCCTACCTCCGATGTGGTACCGGATCGCTAGATGGTCACTTTTGGTATATTCCTCACTTAATCTCCAGTTTATAGCTCTCATCAGACAAGGGCTGCAGAAAATTACATCTACGATGGACTCTCGACCTTCCCTACGGTAGGTGCTGGCATTACCTTCGTTGGCGATGCCTACATTCAGTTTTGCCAGAGCTTCAAGTGTGTTTGTTAGTTGGCTACCCCACTGGACCGCCCAGGCGTTGAAGTCGCCGGCTATGACGACTGGTCTTCGATCGATTAACTCATCTGTCACCATGTCCAACATCTGGTTGAACTGCTCTATCGTCCATCTTGGGGGTGCTATAGCTGCTATAGCTACAAATAAAGGTTCTGTTGATTTTAACAATCACGAAATCTTCATCTGCGCGGTACACAACTTCTTGGACGGGGTATTTTCTCACTGTCCAGATTGCAACGGTCGTAGCCTTGTCTGCTGTCGAGTAACCATCTCCTGGGGGATTCAGTATGGTTTCAAATTATAGAAACATCGCACTTTTGTTCTGCAACGGTTTGTTGCAGCAAAAGTTGTGCTGTATCACAGTGGTTGAGATTGATTTGAATTACCACGACTGGGACATAAGAGCACTCGCTTGTTTTAAGGCCGGACACCTTCGGCCACTTGTTGGGTGATTTCTGTTCACCGTGTTAGCGCAAATCAGGCAATTCGGGGACTTCCCGCAGTTTTGAGCCTTGTGGCCTTAATCACCACACCTTCTGCATAGTTTGCTGCTGTCGGACCCTTTGCAGTTTCGTGCCTGTTGGCCGTTTTCTAGACATTTGAAGCACACCTCTGGTTGCTGAGAAATACTCAGTGTTCAAACAGACCAGCCTACTTTGATCTTGCCAACTCTTAGTCCCTTGTTGGTTGCATCGATCGGTAGTTTAATCGATGCCACCGTTGTGCCAGAAGGCCAGTTTTTTCTTCCGATGTGAACTCGTCCAAGTCCTTGCATAGGAGGGTTGTTTTCGGACACAAGACCCTGACTTGGACCTTGTCGCCCATAGCCCTCTTGGTAAGCTCTTCGTAGGAGAAAATGCTGGCTTTTGAGACCCTTTTTAACTCGACGATCAATTCTCCGTTGCGGCTGCGCCTAATTTTCTGCAGGTCTGCTCCTAGATTCCCAAAAATCCGGATTAGTCCGCATTGTGCGCAGATTTTCCAAGTATGTGTCATCCCATGCTTTGACGATGAGAGTTTCACCTTTGTTCCTCCTCTTGATAAACTTCCGTTTTTGGACCTGTTTTTACCGCCCGATTCCTCTTTTCTTCCGCCAACGACCTGTCATGGGGTATGGCCACCTGCGGCGACATCCTCTACCGGGCTGACGTTTACCAGTGACGGGGGCGTCCTTATATTTCTTAGAGCCGTCGGGTCTAATATCTCCTGGGTATGCCCTTGGCCTCTTCGGCGTGAAGAAGGGTGTAGTTTGCATACACTGCTTACTTCCCACCTCGCTTTTTCCTCCGCAGTTGTATTGGTGTCGTGCCTTCTTGCATCCGATGTTTGACTTGCCTCACTGGCAGTCTTGGCTGCTGAGAGCTCCTTCTCAGCTTCTTCGGCTCTCTGTGCCATACTCTTCCACTTTTTAACTACTGATCCAAGATCCCCTTGGATATTATTTACCAACGCTCTGATGTCCTTATGAACGTTGTTTCTTTTGTCGACGTATATTGTCTGTCTGTCTGTCTGATTTGCGTCTTTTCTTAATTACCCCGTTGTTTGGGACAATCAAAGTGATTTATGCTGATATGGGAATTAAAGATTCGAATCCTGAAGATCTTGAACTGTATTATTCGCTGTTCATCAGACCTTATCCCTGAGCATAACTCTCATGTAGAGATTATAACTTCCTTTCATGTTTTGAATGGAATGCAATAGAAATCAACTAAGTCGGTTCAATCAAATTCCCGAAACACCTCGTGCATCCAACGAGAAGCAAATGCAAACTAATTAGAAATCTCTGACAACCTATTTTACCATCTATCCCACAGGTGATGCAAAAAGCCACTTCCTTTCCCCTTTGACAGAATAAGCGAAATATAAAAAAAAACACGAAGTATGAAGCCAGATGGTGGAAGAAAACTAATTTTCAAATCCCTCATCGAGGGACGGACGGACACGAATGAGTGAAGAAAAGCAGCTGCAGCAGCAAAAGAATCATCAGTTAAAGCTTTTCCCACAGAGGTCAACATCATCGGTCGCCATGGCAGCGACTCCTAGTGCTGCTATCGAACCGGTAGACGTTGTCACGGTTCCAATTTCGCATGGATGAGCAGGTTGTGAAACAGGATTGGAGAATAGGAAATTGACAAGGAAACCACGGACGACAGCATTGGCAATGGTTGATCCCGGTAAAATCCACCGATGACGACGACAACGAAGACTACGATGGCCAGCTACGTGTTATTTGCACAAATTAACTCAACCGGCACCGATTGGACCAACGGAGCAAGCGATATTCCTGGCATCCAGGGTTGGACCCGTTATGTCTGCAGCGATTGAATTGTCCAGGAAATGATTACGGTAATTATTGCACCTTTAATTCATAAAGTCAATTATATTTTCATCGAATTGATATTGATTCCGACTGCAGAATGTTTGAATGTCGGGTGAGTATTTCTTTCAGTGTCTCGTTGATGTCCGAATGACAAAAAAAAAACACACATACAAAAATCAAAGGTGAATTCAAGGGAAAACGTGTCCTGGCAGTAGTAAACCTCGGCAACAAGAAGATATCATGAATGATTCAGTTTTTTCGCCCTTGAACGATGGCTGCTGATGATGAAGCACCAACAAGTGTGATTTTTTTTTTCGTCTTCAGGCACTATATGTAGAGCTTGGCTAGCAAAAACACGGGTGCTTTGGAACCGTTTTAACAAGCGAATATGAGAAGTCTGCCAATCTGATTTTTTTGTTTTGCTGAAGAAATAGAAGCTTGCGAAAGGTCATGGTTTCCAGCTTGTTCGTTAGTAGCAAGGATCTGCTGTTGAAATGAATGACTCTTGCGGTGTTGTGGATCATCATTACGTTTGGTTGATGAAATGCTTTAAGGTGAAACTGGAGGGATTCCTTTTTCCATATGATATAAAGGTTAGGTTAGTAATCACTTCACGATTTTTGAGATAAAAAATCACAAACAAAACAAAACAACCAACGCTGAAATTGCTAACCAATGGATGTTCCAGTAGAGCAAACGATTCTTGAAAATTTCACGCCTGAAGTCCTAATAGTATTAGAGGCTTGTGCTCAGAAAATTTCGAAATGTTAGGGACTTGATCCCGTTTGTCCTTAAGTATTGGTTATTTGTTTATTCGTAACTATTCCTGACTGCCTGACCCCATCTCTTATGACCGAGATGAAGAAAGATTTTTTTGTTGATCTATTACTGCATTCAGAGATAATGAACGAATGAATAATGCAGTGAGTTTTAAATCACAGGATAATTTAGTAGTTACACCCATGTTTGCTTAGGTACAATGTGTCCCATACAAAAAATACAAAGGAAATCCTTCATCAAACTTTAAACACACTTTCATTTGACATATATCCACTGTTTATTTCACGTCAAAACAACAAATAAAAATAAATCTCTCACTCTCACAGATTTTATGACCAGAGACCCAGAGTATTAAGACAATCGGTGGGTGTATTTCTAAGGCGTAACAATAAAGGGTGTACGGAATCAAATTGTGACACACACAAATATTCGGCTAAATTCGACCGATCAACCAATCATCTTCAAACTTTCAGGGAGTAGAATAAAACATGTTATGATTATTTCCCCATGTTTGTTTTATTCAATTTCAATTCCACATCCAAATGCACGAACCTTCTTCTTTACACTACTAATAAGGTCCAGTACAACATTTGGACAAACTTTTTTTTTGCGTTGCGATCCATTTTTTCTTCATATATTCCTCCGATTTCACTCCCTTATGATGCTTCCGAAATGCCTGCTTCATGATGGCCCAGTACTTTTCAATTGGCCGCAGTTCCTGTGCGTTCGGGGGGTTGAGATGCTTCGGCATGAAATTGACCTCCTTAGCTTTGAGCCACTCCAAAATCTCTTCCGAGTAATGGCTCGAGAATATATCCGGCCAGAAAATCGTAGGACCATCGTGTGACCTCAGAAGAGGAAGTAGACGCTTTTGGAGGTATTCCTTTAGGTACACCTGCCCATTGACCGTTCCAGTTGTCAAGAATGGGGTGCTCCGCTTTCCACACGAGCAAATTGTTGCCAAATCTTATAACTTTGACATCTTCTGCATTCTATCGTCCTGAGGGACATCGAATTTATGATGAGCAGTGAAAAACTGGAGCCCCGGTTGCTGCCGGAAGTCTGCTTTCACATACGTCTCATCATCCATAACGAGGCAATGTGGTTTCGTCAACATCTGGGTGTAGAGCTTCCGTGCACGTGTTTTACCTACCGTGTTCTGCCGTTCATCGCGATTAGGCGCCTTTTGAACTTTGTACGCGTGCAGTCCTTCACGTTTTTTCGCATTTTGTACGAAAATTTTTGTTGGATTCAGTTTCTTCGCCACATTTCGAACTGAGCTGTTGAGATTCCTTTTGAAAGCTTGAACTAACCGCTTGTGATCCTTACCACTATACGGAGATCCATTCTTGCCACATATTTTTCCGATCGATGGTCAAACGTTCGTGGTACCGATTTAAAACACGAGACACCGTAGAATGCAAAATTCCCAGCTTCCTGCTGATGGCACGATGAGAATGATCCGGATGTTCGAGGTGCGTGCGCAAAATTTCTTTGCGCCGCTGTTTTTCTTCCGAATTCATCTTCGCAACGGTTACACATCTGCTAAAGACTGGACTCGGAAAAAATGAGACACACAAAAATGATCACCAAAAATTAATTTTTAATCGGACTTCTCAAATTTTCAGTGATTAAATAACTATACATTAGCTATTTTTTGGCATAATTTATTTATTGAAAGCTAAATGCTCGTACATTTCTCTTAACACTGCTCATGATATCTTGGGCGTGGCTTTGTCCATCACCTTACACAATTTCTCCCAGTTTTGCTTCAAAGCTCTTTCGGGACCACATTAACGCCCTTCGCTTCGTACCAATCCATTACAATTACCGACAAAAAACTCGAGGCCGGGGATTTGTTTGGTGTCCGCCTTGATATATGTCTCGTCGTCCATGACGAGACAGCCTGGCTTGACCAGCCACTCACGGTACACTCTTCCGCGCACGCAATTTGGCCACCGTGTTTTGCTTTTCAGTCTGGTTTGGCGCCTTCCTGACCTAAAAAACACGTAGCCCAGCCCGCTTCATGGTCTGCTGGACGAACCACTTCGACAAATTGACCACGTCTCGGGTGGAAAAGTTCGGGTTATTCTTAAAGTACTGCGTTATCTTCCGCGCCTTCTTTGGGTATTCCGTTTTCGGTTTTCGGCCGCTTCCAGCGCACCGCTCAATGGTCTTCGTCTCTTGGAACATCTCCACAACGCGGGACACGGTGGAATGGTGGATTCCAAGTCTTTTGCCGATCCATCTGTGCGACTGACCAGGAATATCGATCACCGCACCCAAGATTTGCTGGCGTAGCTCTTCTTGTTTCGAATGCATCTTGAAAACTACAGATCTTGAAAACTTGAGAGATCGCGAAAAATTTTCACACAGAAACATAACACTCTAAACTAGTATTATCCGAAATTTAATTAATTTTTACCCACACGATAAAAAGTTACACCCTGTAGTAGAGTCCATTCTTTAGTGAAACTTAAACAGCGCAAATATATACACATTAAACCAATTCCACCCAAAATTTCATTAAAAAAATATCCAACGGGTAAAAAGTTACAGCCATATAAATGTGGTGCAATTTGATTCCGTACAACCTCTAGTATAAAGGTCCGAATGCAATCGGTCTGGAAGTGAAACAGTAACGATGCAAAAAAAAAGACCCGATCGAAAAGAATCTGCTTGCCGGATAGAAAATTATTATTCACAAAATTCAAACCGGTTAGCTATGTAGGCGTCATTTTAAACGTCACTACAGAAGGCTTCGGGCGACACAAATGTTCCTTATAGCAATAATATCGTGAACTATGTGGCTGAAGTAAATCACAGCGTCGTCACAGGGGAATAGCAGTACAAATATTGGCATGATTAGCTCGGTGTCAAACTTTATGGAATCTGGGAGGCCAACCACCACGTTTAAAGCTGGATGGTCAGCGTCGAGGGAAGTAAGCGATTCAATTGATTCTGCAATTTTACTTAGTCTCGACCCACATCCATCCCCCCAAACTAAGATTTCTTCGACATCTTTGGAATGATTGAATGTTGTCATCGCCCCAAATCTCCTTCACTCCATTTATACTGCCAGCTGACGAGTGACTGTTGACGAAAAATAGGAAAAAAAATCATTAAAGGCACCCTTGGAAGCGAGTCCGCTCGCTCATTGCCCAAAATTGAATAGTGAAATGGAACTCATACAAAGGTGATGCTAAAATAACGCGAAGATAAAGCACTTTGAAGCTCCTATATTTTCATGAGAAAATACAAGGAGTGCTTTACCGGCTTCAAGGAGCTTCTGTAGAACTGAGACTATCTGTGAAAATGAAACACTGGTCCGGTGTTAGTGAGGCAACAATTCCGAGCGTAAAGTGTATTGCCGCTAATTCAGCGGCATATACGGAACAAGTTGAAGTTTACGATTGGAGCTATGAATTTCATTAAATATACCAATGCCTGCTGACTCGTTTATCAATGATCCGTCAGTGAAGAACGATTTAGTGGAATCAACTTGGCCATACTTTGCAGCCAATATCACCGGAGCAATCATAGGAAGATGATGCTCTGGGATTCCACGAAGCTCCTGCTTCATGGATAAATCAAAATGAACCGAATTGTCGAAATCGGAGAAGCAAACACGATTGGAAATGTTCGGCGAAGGGCTGACATCCTGTGTTATGTACAAATGGTACAAGGTCATGAAGCGGGTTTGAGGATTCAACTCAAGGAGCTTCTCAAAGTTTCCGATTACCTGATAGTTCATAATTTCACACCTGATGATGAGTCGGGGAGATAATTCTGAAAACCGATCCGAGAGTGGCAACATGCCAGCCAGCACTTCAAGACGCATGGTGTGAGTCGAGTGCATGCAACCTAACGCGATACGAAGACACCGATACTGAATACGTTCCAGTTTGATGATGCGCGACCGAGCCGCTGACTGAAACCAAAATCTACCGTATTCCATAACCGACAAAATCGTTGTCCGGTACAACGTTAGAAGATCTGGCGGATGCACTCCCCACCAGGTCCCGGTAATTGTTCGAAGAAAGTTGATCCTTTGCTGGCACTTTCGCTTCAGTATCTGAATGTGGGATCTCCAGGTGAACTTTGAATCGAACCATACCCCAACATATTTAGATGACATAGAATGCGTTATCAGTTTATCGAATTTGAAGCTTCGGTTGTGCTGGGTTATGCTCAACGTACAGTTGTCACTTAGACAACCGTCAATATCTTTGACATAAACATTCTACAAAAGGGGGCTTAAACATGATCCCTGGGGGAGACCCATGTAGCTAAATTGGGAAGCAGTAGAGGTTCCATGAAAAAACTCATATGTTTCTCTGGCAGCAAATTGTTCAAAAAAATATTCATTAATGGAGAAAAGCCACAAGCGAGGAGTTAATCTGAAAGAACTTCAACAGATACTGAATCAAAAGCCCCCTTGATATCCAAGAATACAGAGAAGCCGTTTACTCTTTTCTAGCAAAAGCTAACTGAATATCTGTGGACAGCAACGCGAAACAGTCGTTCGTTCCCTTACCCCTACGGAAACCATATTGAGTATCTGAAAGCAGGTTATGCGTCTCAGCCCATTTGTCCAGACGGAGGATCATTTTCTCCAACAACTTTCGGACACAAGATAACATCGCGATGAGTCGATAAGAGTTGTGGTCGAACGCGGGCTTACCAGGTTTATGAATGGCAATAACTCTCACTCGTCTTCAATCATCCGGTACAATGTTGAGTTCCAGAAACTGAATTAACAGTTCAACAAGATCCTCATAGCGACGTTTTTAAGCAAGTAGAACTTGATCCGGTCAGCCCCTATTTGACACACGAAAGGAGTGCGAGAGAGAGTTCTAGGGTATCATCTATCAAATTCATGGTTTCGTGATGAATCAACCATACTAGCACAGAATAGGGACCAAGTTTTCCTCACTGCTAGATTTTCCCGTTTCAACTGGGAAACCTCAATTTCTTCTTAGAAAAAAAACTCACATTCACAAAATTTGGAGGTCCATACAAAAAACGTGACAAGGGGGGGAGGGGTGGTTAAAAAAAAGTCAATTTTTGCGTGACGTAATTAATGGACTTTCCCTTATCACATAATCACATTAGCGAGTGTTTCTGGTTTCAGTAGTTTTCATTGAATATTGTGTTGCTTACGTTTAGTGTCTCTAAAAATTTTATAAATCTATCCGTGGCTTGCAACAAGAACGTGACCAGGGTTTACTTAGTCTATCGGAGTCAGCATGTCTGGTATCTAAGTGACTTGCAACACACATCCGTACTAAATACAAAATGGAACTAGAGTAGGGAATAGTTTTAGAATTAAGGTTGAGGTCTTACGTATTTGTACAACTACCTTGTTTTACGATATTTGCTGATAACTTCGATAAGATTTTATACATAAATATAGTTTCTACTATTTTAAGTAATTCTAAGTTAGACTTTCATTGAAAAAAACAGTATTTATAATTTTAATTGCACTTTTCACTGCCGCTTGACCTCGCCTGTATTCAACACTTGTTCTTACTTTAGCTTTATTTTTTCATCCAAAACTGAACCGTCGCCCAGCACTCGGCTACTCTTTGACAGCTTAACGAACAGGAGCAGGGTGCCTCTCGGCCTCAAGGTTGTCGATGTTCAGAAGGTGCGTTACATCACGCTGGGTTGTGACGTTGATGATAAGATAGTTTGATAAGATAGTTTGGTACTAGTGCAAGTAAGGGTGCGTTTAACTTTGTTGCTTAAAAGACTTAAAACAAGCAATTTTAATTAGCAAAAAAATTGAAAAAAAGAGATAATAATGTTTCCCAATTTTACTGAACTTCTTTTTTCAGTTTACTTCGCTGGTAAAATGTTATTCTTGTTGCAGTTAAACCAGAAAAAATCACTAGCGCGAATCGATAGTATTCCAATTTTACACAGAGAAATATGATTAATTCACGTACTGTTCAAGTAAACTTTCCCTTCGTTTAATTGCAAGTCAAAGCAAGCGTAAATAACGAAATTGTAGTAGATCTACCATACAACAGACCTCTCTTAGGGGATATCTAGTTTAAATGGACTTAAAAAATCCCATGAATTAAATAATGAAATGAATATAAGAATTTATACCAAATAAACCAGACTAGTTGTTGCAGCTAGTGCGTTGTATTGCACATCGAATGCGCTGTACCGTGCACTGGAAGTGATTGAAAACCGGAATAACCCACTAGCACCATACAATTTTAGTCTTGTTATTTTTTTTATAATTGCATAAATGCGCAATTTTGTAATTGGACAAAGCAAGAGTGAAATCGGTGTGTGTTACTGGATTATTCCGATTTTCAATCGTGACATTAATGCAACTTGGCCACGAAAGATAATGTGTACATGATACACTGATATCTTACAATACAACTTTCTTGGAGCATGTTTCCTGACAAGCGCTTATGTTATCTGAAAACACCTTTTCCTCCACCCTTGCTCATCTCAACATCGTCAAGTGTTAGGAGGTGAAAACACAGCTTTTACGACTTATTTCTATGGCATCACGTCCGCATCTCCCGTCTGGATGGCATCCGTTTCCCTGAGTGGAAAAACTGCTACAAAAGCTCATCTGCTCCTGGATTTCATTACCCCCACGAGTCAATTAAGAGCGCGCAGTTCCACCAGTCTCGAATAAAATTCCCATAATTTCGTGTTATGGATTCGGCTGGAATAGCCAACTAAGGAAGATGAAACCATTAAATGCCCCTAGTCTACCGTCATAAATAAGCATTAACTGACTGATATCAAATCAAATTTCCTCGCAGAGACACCCGTCCAAAATGAGCTATGCGGCACAAAAGCAGGGGAAGAACGTTTGCCGGCTAATCTAATCCAGCGAAAATTTAGAAGACGTCCAACGGAAAGAGCGTTTACACTTATAGGGGTAACATTCGAGCAACAAGAATAGTGTGCGACTTGTTGCCGTCGGTGGAGTTGCAACAACGGTAATGGTAGCCACTTGCATATGATTGTCATTGATTAGGTTTTGAAAATAATAGAAATTTATGAAATTTGGTAAAACTGAGGAATCATGCTATTTGTTGCCCAATGTAAAGGCAACTAATAACATACTTGCTTTGAACGGTAGGTAGGTAAGGGAACCTGAACATGGCGGGGTAGAAAATCCCTTAAGATCGTATTTAACGGCTTAGTCGTTCCCGTGGTTGAATTTGGGCTTCAAATGGTGAGTTGACAACTTGGCAGGAGGGTGCGACCGACCTCTGGTCCTCACAAGTTCCTACCTCACGCCTCCACGAGTCATATGATCACAAAAGACTGCCAGCTGAAACATGGAGACGCTGGTTGGCGTAGCCTGGGCAATGTTGTCAATCCGACAATAGCGAAGTGAGGGGTGCGACCGGTACATCATATCATAATTTTCCATTCTCATATCTTTCAGGTCTTCCAGGTCGTACAGGTATTACAAAATAATTTAAAATTTAAAATTCTTTTTTTCATGGCGGTCATACATTGCCTAAATTTTCTGGTTCATAATGGATGCGCAAGTTTGTCTACAATTGCAACAAAACAGCAGTCGGCACACATGTAATTTTCACTTCATATTACAATATACCCTCACTATATATTTTATCTTATAGGACATTGTTTATTCATAGCCTAATTCTGTATATTTCATTACATGTATTACATCGAAAGGTAAATTTCTCTCAGGTACCATACAGTTTAGGAGAGGAGGTCTTGCGGTTATAGGATGATCATCTTCTGGTAGAAGCAGCAGTAAGAATGGGGATCAATTTTCAGCTGTATCTAGCACCGTCGGAGTAGCCTTCTCGAAAGTAGCAATGGATGTATATATAGATGTGTAGATACTAGTATGTGTTATTATATGATGCATGTTTTTACAAGCTCTAGCATATTTTCATTAATAGAAATGTTGACGACTCTCTCGACCACTCAACCTTTAATTCCTTCATTATATTTTCCATTAAATGGCGTAATATGACCTTAACATTTCAGTACACGATCATCAACTACTATTTGAGCGGTTCAGAGGAACACAGCTGTTCATCATTATTAATTGCATATCATACATATAATATTATGGAAGAAGTAATAAAATAATTAATAAAATTTTAATTGCTTCAGTTTGGTGATCCGGCCGGTATAATTATTTTATTAAATTATATCAAATAATAATCAAAATTATAATCCTTATTCGAAGGTTATATGTCTATATGTCATGATTAAATACGTAATAATATAATATTATGGTTTTATATACAATTGAATGCTTTATTGATATTTATACCTCAATGAATAACAAGATGACCTTCACATTCCAGAGATACAGTCACCCATCAGTGATACAAAGTGGTACGAAGCTGCATATTATTATTACTGCCTTAATATTATTATTTCAGCAGGTTAATTAATTTAGTTTAACATGGTTATCATAGGCTCGTGAACTCCAACTATTACATAAGTTAACTAAATATCCTTATATAATTTTTGCTCTACTATATAATCATATATAACATATTATTATTACATTACATCTATATTTATATAAATATAATAAATACTGGGTTGGGAGGAGCACCAGGGTATCATTCAAGCTGAAACTGGACGATGGTTTGATTGACTGCCTGAGTCTAGGAGGGAACAAACAGTATCATTTCTTATCCTACCGATTCGAGTGTGGTGCTGCGGGTTCTACTCCAACAGTTTCAGGGAGAGTGACGCGCCCTTCTTAACAAGCCATCCTGTAGAAAGCTTAATGAGTATTGCGAATTGTGTTATTCGATTTGTTGGATCATATCGTTGGAAGGAGATTCTTAATTTCCCGTGGATTTCGTGTAAGTGTCTCTGCTTACGGGTCCACCCCTCCGTTTTTGGCCCTTCATACAGCGATAGTGCGAATTCAGATCGGTGGCCCAATTTGATCTTGCTGTTAAGTGGAGCTGCATCCAAGCCAAGGGCTAGAGGGGATGGTGGCTACCATACATACATACATACATACATAGTCGTTCCCGTGGTTGAATTTAAGACGAAGTAGCAGGTGGATGCTCACCTATTAACACCCGAGCCATTTTTCACCCTAAGAGAGGGATTTCAACAAAAATATTAAGGATTACAATTTATCACCTAAGCTAAGGGATGCGTTTCTTTCGCATTTCCTCATCGTTTCTTTTATGATCATGAAATGATAAGCTAAAGGGTTTATTTTCGGAAATTGGCACAACAACCGAATTGGTAAAAATTCTGCAAATTTGAAGTCAAGTATGAAAACAGATTATGTACACACATAAAGGGTGTACTCGATAAAAATGACACACACATATTTACTCACCTAAGTTAAACCCATTGTCGGATAATTTTGAAATGTTCAGGAAATGAGAAATTACAAATAAAGATTGGACTCGGAAAAAATGCGACGCTTTTTTTTGGGTGTAACTTTTTATCGCGTGGGTAAAAGCAATGAAATTTTGGGTAATACTAGTTTAGAGTGTTATATTTATGTGTGCAAAATGTCAAGTAGTTTTCAAGATGCAATCCAAAACAAGAAAAGCTACGCCAGCAAATCTTAAGTGCGGTGATCAATAATCCCGGTCAGTCCCTCGTTGTGAAGATGTTCCAGGAGACGAAGACCATCGAGGCGCGGAAGATAAGGCAGTACTTTAAGAATACCCCGAACCTTTCCAACCGAGACGTGACGTGTTTTTAAGGACAGGAAGGCGCCAAACCGGACTGACAAGCAAAACACGGTGGCCAAATTGCGTACGCGGAAGCTGTACCGTGAGTGGCTGGTCAAGCCAGATATATATCAAGGCGGACACCAAACAAATCCCCGGCCTCGAGTATTTTGTCGGAACGTCCCGCATGGAGGTTCCGGAAAAGTTCCGGAAGAGAAAGATGGATAAACTCGCGAAGAAGTACCTGTTGTGGCAGGCGATCTGCGATTGCGGACGGTACAGCAAGTCGTTCGATACAACCGGCACCATAAACGGGCAGATTTATCGAGAGGAATGCTTGCAGAAGCGCTTGCTGCCCTTCCTCCGCTCTCACCGTGGTCCCACGCTGTTCTGGCCGGATCTCGCTTCGTGCCATTACGCCAAGCCTGGATTGGTACGAAGCGAAGGGCGTTTATGTGGTCCCGAAGGAGGTGAACCCGCCAAATACACCAGAACTTCGTCCGATCGGAAAGTTTTGGGTGATAATGAAGAAGAAGTTGAAGAAAGCGTAACAAACATTTTTAACCGATAAAGCTTTGTATTAGGAAAACTGAGAGAAAAGTGTGTAAGGACAGATGGACAAAGCCTCGCACCAAGGTCTCATGAGCAGTGTCTAACAGCACACATGCGAGCATTCAGCTTGGGAAGAAATTCAACGGACTAAATCACGCCAAAACATTGCTAATAATAAGAAGAGACTGTTAGCTGATCACCATGAGGCATCAGAGTGACAGCAATGTTTTTGGCTAGAATGACAAGATCCAAAGAAAGTTTTGAGTAGTTCCGCTAGTGTGCGGCAGGATTGACAATGTAATGCGCACCAGTAAACAGAGTGCACACAATAGATCGCTAGAATAACTATACAAGCCACAGTGGTACATGAGCGTCTTCCAACCGGACATTTTTGCCTGTTGATGTGGCGGACTTAGTCCGTTTTCCTTCAACCTACCCCGCAGTGGGATGTTAGACAAAAATGTCCTTGGTTCGAGTACCACTGTATACATGCCCTTTTCGCTCAATTTTCCTAATAAAAAAAAAAAAAAAAAAAAATCTGTTACATTTTCAATCCTGCCGCACACTAGCGGAACTATCAAAACTTTCTCTTCATATCTTTCATTCTAGCCAAAAAACATTGTTGTTCACTCTTGGTGCCTCATGGTGATGAGCGAACATCTCCTTCTACATCATAATCGTTACTCCTCGCACGGAGAATATATAACATAACAATTAATGTATAGCTAATAAATTTAGCTAATATATATGTCTAAAAATTTGAGAAGTATCCAAGTTATAATAAATTTTTGGTGATCATTTATGTGTGTCTTATTTTTTCCGAGTCCAGTCCTTATGAGCTATGATTTAAAAAAAAACATTTTATTTAACTTTATTCAACTTACACTATACTTTCCACTCCACCCATCAAATTTTGTATTACCAATTTTCCCAGTATTGTTGTTGTTTTTACCCAAAATTTTCTTCAACTCCACTTCTGCTTGGATAGTTTTGAGACGTTTGCGAAGTTTCGTATTCATAATTGCACAGAATTTTGCAATTTGGCGATGTTCCGGTGAATTTGGTGGGTTCATATCTTTTGGCCCAAAATTGACTTCGTTGACCACTCCAAAACGTTTCGAGCGTAAAGGGCGATACGGTCAAAATTTGGTCAATATCAACTTGAGGTATTTCTTTCAATTTTGCATTTAAAAAACCTGAACACCCCTCATTTTGAGGGTGTGTGTGTAGAATGTTGCTCCTATTTTGATTTTGGAATTCACTCTTCAGTTGTCAAAATGCCGTCCAAGCAAGAAGAGCAGCGTATCAAAATTTTGCTCGCGCATCGTGAAAATCCGAGCTACTCGCACACAAGGTTGGCAAAATCGCTAAAAGTTGCCAAATTAACCGTTACAAATGTAATAAAAGTGTTTGGGGAACGTTTGTCGACAGCCAGGAAGTCTGGATCGGGGGGAAATCGAAAACCGGAAGCCGCTGAGACGACAAAGAGAGTTGCCGGTAGTTTCAAGCGAAACCCTAACCTATCTCTCCGAGATGCCGCAAATAAGCTGGGTGTATCGTCTACAACCGTGCATCGAGCCAAAAAACGAGCCGGACTATCGACTTACAAGAAGGTAGTGACTCCAAATCGCGATGATAAACAAAATACGACGGCCAAAGCGCGATCCCGGAGGCTGTACACGACGATGCTGACAAAGTTTGACTGCGTGGTAATGGACGACGAAACCTACGTCAAAGCCGACTACAAGCAGCTTCCGGGACAGGAGTTTTATACGGCAAAAGGAAGGGGAAAGGTAGCAGATATTTTCAAGCACACGAAACTGTCAAAGTTCGCAAAGAAATATCTGGTTTGGCAAGCCATCTGTACCTGTGGCTTGAAAAGCAGCATTTTCATAGCTTCCGGGACTGTCAACCAAGAAATTTACGTGAAAGAGTGTTTGAATAAACGTCTGCTGCCTTTCCTGAAGAAACACGGTTGTTCCGTACTGTTATGGCCGGATTTGGCATCTTGCCATTACGGTAAAAAGGCCATGGAGTGGTACGCCGCCAACAACGTGCAGGTGGTTCCCAAGGACAAGAACCCTCCCAACACGCCAGAGCTCCGCCCAATTGAGAAATACTGGGCTATTGTCAAGCGGAACCTAAAGAAGACCAAAAAAACTGCTAAGGACGAGCAGCAGTTCAAGGCAAACTGGCTTTCTGCGGCGAAGAAGGTGGACAAGGTGGCTGTACAAAATCTGATGGCAGGGGTCAAGCGTAAGGCCCGGCAATTTGGATTTGGAAAAGCGGAAGCCTAACTGAATATTTTTCCTGAATTTTATACTAATTGAACTTGAAAAAGAAATTTAATTTGATTTTTTAAATAAACGATTTCACCGATTTACACGCGTTTACCCTTGACCAAATTTTGACCGTATCACCCTTTAGTGGCAGGATGCAATCAGGCCAAAACACAGCTGAACTTTTGTGCTTCCTTATGAACGGCTTCAGACGCTTCTTAAGGTACTTGATTGTTGATTGTTCCGAAAGTAAAGAGAGGGAGCCCCTTGTTTCACCACATCCACAAATCGCTTTCCAGAACTGCTCCAGAACTTCTTTGCAAATTTCGATAATTTCTGCTTTTGAACAACCTCCGGAAGGTCGAATTTAGACTTGGCAACAAAATATTCTTGCTCAGGAAGTTGGCGGAAATCGGCCTTGACGAAAGCCTTGTCGTCCATCACGATGGAACACAATTTGGTAAGCAACTTCGAGTAAAGTTTCCGGGCGCGTGTTTTCGCAGTTGATGTTTTGCTTTTCACTCCGGTTTGGGGCTTTTTGCACCTTATGATCATGTAACTCAGCACGCTTCATGTTTTTCTGCACAAAACCGACAGACACCTTAGACCTTTTTAGCGATATCTAGAATTGTCATGTTTGGACGGTTCTTGAACTGTTGCATCACTTTCATTAATATTTTTCCATTGAAGCACTTTTACGTCCACTTACTTGCTTCTGCCTTTAAAGCTCATTCGACTGCCGTACGGAAGGACAAAAGTAATGTCAAAAGTCACCCAGTTGATTTCAAGATTGACGTTCCAGAGGATTGACGTTCCAGAAGATGTTAGGAATGTTAGTAAATGACTGGACTTTGCGTTGGTACTTCCAGTGTCTGCAGGAATTAAATAAGCCCACTTAATAGTCCTAAGCCAGAAACTCCTATCACTTCCACCCCGTTATGCTGACTGGGGTACGAGTAACCATAGGGAAGATTGGGTGTGCTGACTTGGAAGCGTGGGGTTTTCCATGTTAGGGGCGGCTCAAAACAGTGTATTTTCTCCATGCTGAAGTGGCTGATCATCGTCATCGTGCCAGCGTAGGACTCTTATCCTGGTGCTGTGCGTGATGGTCCTTCGGCGAGACAGGAGGTTGGTTCAGGGCTTACAAGCCAGTTGTGAAAAACCATAAGTTGTTTCCTGTACTGTACAATGTTAATACGGACCGGAACAATTGGCATAGATACAGGTAACAAAAACGGACTAACAATTGGAAACTCGGAACATGGAACTGTAAGTCTCTAATTCTAGGAAAATGACCGCGTTTTTTCCAACTTATTGAGGATCCGCAAGTTTACTATGTCTAACTACTAGGTACGTCTTTAGTAGTTAGCTCCACTGAACTGACGCTGATTCAATCGAGATGCTCCGAGATTCAAGCAAGGTTCGGGGCATCGAACCTTGCGTCATATGGTCTTTCTTCCGATCGTGAAAGCCAGGGCCAGGACCACGGTTTGAACGTCTGGGAGCGTGGGTCCCAGGGTAATCCCTGTTCTCCATGTTACGGCCACTTAAGGCTTCCTACAGGATCCCAGGCCGTATGGCGCTTCCTCCGTATATCGTTTGGCCGTTAAAGGGAGCTTAACGTTTCCAGGGTGCACCGCGGGGAGGTGAACTATTTCCACTCCCTGAGGTTCATACAGGTGCAGACATGTGGTTTATCAAGTATACGTGGGTATGCCGGGTGTATCCTATTCTAATCCAAGTAAGAACTCGTTGTTTGAAGGCGCATTTTTGATCATCGGGTGTTTGCTGAATTTGTTACAATTAGACCTGAATATGGTGCCATTTCAACTTCCATGCTGACCAAACACGACTTTTAATTGCATGTACAGTATCTTGAAAAGGTACAAGACTTCAAAGATTGCTACGAAACTTAATCCACGCGTAAGGTTCATGGATATATGAACAAAAAGCAATATTTAAAAATTCAAGGTTGCCTCATAGGCGAATCCAAGTTGAAAAAAGAAGAAGAGCGACCGGTGATAAATCTGACAGCTCCCATGTTAAAGTATATATAAAATGCTTCTAATAAATTCAAGTGAAATTTTAATTAAAAGCGGTTTGTTGTATGATGGAAGAAAAATTCAAAACTGCAGCGATATTTTATTTTATTTTATTTTTATTTTGCTGAAAAGATATAAAGTAAGTAGTTTTGGGTTTTTCTTACATCATACAACAAATCGCTTTTGATTAGAATTTAATTTGAATTTATTAGAAGCATTTTAAAATGTTTGTCCTATACTTTAACATGGGAGCTGTCAAATGTATCACCACTCGGTGTCTTCTTCTTTTTTCAACCTAGATTCGTCCATTAACGACACTTTTCGGATTTTTTATTATTTTTGTATGAAAATGAGTGATGAGTTTTTCAATCATTGCTCAGACCCAATAAAAACCATCGCCAAAATTTAACCAATGTATGCTTATGAATTAATAAACAAGAAAATATTCCTAGAAAGTTTGAGCTGTTAAATGGAATACCTGTAATTAGAAATTAGAAGAAAAATTAGTATTTTCCATTTAATTCCAACTACCTTTGCTTATCTAGACAGATACGCGTATTTCGTCTACAATGTGCAGACTTCTTCAGTGTCTCGTACTAATAACTCGAATAAAACAAAAAAAATTTCACGGCTCACAAAATGATTTTCCAAGCAATAAACAGCTTTCCTACACTGAGGAAAATTTTGTAGGATTTTTTTTTATTTATATTTTTCCAAATCCTTGAGAACATTTCATTATAGAAGAATCATTCCTTAGTTATGAATTTTCGATGTAAATGATGTTCGGTAAAATCATAAAACTTCAATTGGCGTTTGCCAGGAAAACTGGCAACCCTGAACCAACAATCAGTGAAACCTATAAGTATCTGAACCGATTTCTAAATACCAACACGAACACATCAACAACATAAGAAGAGCCTATAGTTTGTATTTTTTAGAGGAAAAAAGGGGAAAGGGAAACTGGGAGTAGAAGGACTCACATACAGGGTACACACTGAGGGCATGACGTCACAAGATAGAAGAAAGTAGGTAGAGGGGAATGTTTTAAATCTAAATGCAAAATGAACCCAACAACTATAGACCATGCAAATCTACATTAAACGTATAGTTGAATATTATGCTGCATAAGAACTTAATAGAAGTTCTAATTATTCTTCAATAAATGCTATATCCTTCTTTGAATTTCGTAAATCAACACGGAATTTGTGGTTAATGAATTCGGGAGTCTCTCGTCGTGTGGCGCATTAGTCAGACTTTGGAGGCTCTGGCAGGATCCACCTTACAATTATCTGTTTTCGGGGCTGGTGCATACTCGATGTTGCCAACACTGGCTGCACGGTTTGTTCGCTCTACGCGACCCTTCGGTTGGCGCAGCATATCGACGGGGATCACACAGAAATGTCATCAACTGTCATTCAACATAGTGATGGGAGCAGAACGAACGGAAGAATAACAGCTGGCAGCTCCGTAATTTAGTTAATTCTAATTTTTTGCGTGGTTTGTTCTTGAACGATGCAGAAGTTTACGGCAGAGATTTGGTTTCGCAAGGAACTCGCTCGATATTGTTATTGGGCACACTTAAACTAATACCCCGTTCACACTGCAACTTATATTATTTGATACAGACTATTTTGATAACAGCATCTATACATCTAGTTTTCATTGGAAATAATGTGCATAGCATTTGATACCAAGACACTCTATATCACGTAATAACGGTTGTAGAGTGAACGGGTTATAATTTTGAGATATATATTTAGTAGCGTCGCGAACCCTTGTTATTGTAATTTACTGATCTTATAGTACATATTTATTGAGGTCAGCATACTAGAAAGACCAGTTTGTAAGTAACATTGAATTTTATATTTAAACTAATTAGAAAAAAAAAGGTCAGTTTTAAGTACTCGGCATACAACAACTGCGGTTCTCTATCGAGGTCCAAAAGATCTACCCAATAAAAGTTAAAGAATCTGCTTGGCGAAACGCTCGGACGGAAGGATGCCGGAGACGGAAAGAAGCGACTGCAAGGTCTGCCGTAAATCCAACAATTTGGATAACATAGTTCTTGACCCGAGATGCTAAGAATGGCTACACTACGAATGCGCAGGGGTTGGTAAATCCGTACCGGATGAAAGCTGGATATGTACTTTGTGTTTAGCTCTCCCAGCACTAAATCTATTCGTACGACAAGTACACCCGTGTCCACAGTTGCTTCCTGTTTATCGTTGCCGGTGACGACAACTACTGGCAGTTCCAGTTTTTTCATACTGACTGACCAAGCAAGAGCTGATCTACGAAGGATTCAAGATCAACGAACGTTGTTGGAAAAGGACTGGAGAAAAACCAACGAGTCGAGATGGAGCGGAAAAGGCTGCAAATGAAGAAGTTGGTGGACGAAGCTACACTCAAAAAAATCGACACGTTATTTCCACGTAACTTTCACCTGATCACGTAACCAAATCCTCTTCAGTAAAAACAGGAGAACATTACGTGCCAGTGAATTGTTCGTAAAAAATCACGTAAAATTTATATGATTTTCACGTAGAATGTGGATTTACGTGGAAATCACGTAGCTCTTGACTGAATTACACGTGTTTATTACTAGTTTTGACAGTGGACGAAAATTACCTGCGTTTCACGTGGAAACAACGTGTCGATTTTTTTGAGTGTATGATGAGGGTTTTGACGGACAGCTCAAATAGTTTGAACGAGCAATCGACGAGTGGGACAAGTGACTACAAAATGGGACGAAGAGGAGAAAGAACCGGTTCAAGCTCGTTTGCGTTGGTGGGTTACGCTGTTCAATGAAGTGGGGCAAACTAGATTTCCCAGACCCTACTTTCCAGGGTTCTCGGCCATCGATGTAGGTTCGCTAGAGCTACATGTTCCAACAGATGCGAGTGAGTTGACAGTACATTAGTAGTGGCTAAAGCTAAAGCGGCACCATTGAAGGCGGTATCTGTTACTCGTCTGGAACTGATGGGTGCACTATTAGGAGCAAACTTGGCAGATGCAGCCGGGGAATATCATTCGTTTCCTATAAAATGGCGTTTTTGCTCGACGGATTCAGAGGCAACTTTGGCTTGGATTCAGTTACTACATCACCGATACCGTGGCTTTCAGAGTAGCAGAGATTCTAAGTAAGACGAAAGCAGCCGAATGGCGATGGATTCCAATACAACATAATGTGGCCGACTAAGCCACCAAGTGTGGTCCACTTCCAATGGTCCAATGGTTCAAAGGTCTAGATTTTTTGTATCTGTCGGAGTCCGAATGGCCGCGAAAGAAATCTACAATACCGCTCGAGACAAATGAAGAGATGCGGCCTTGCTTGGTACACCATGCACAAGTGGTCGAAGATGTCATCAGTTGGAAGAACTGTTCTAAATTGAATACTGATGTTACAGATCTATTGGGGTCAGCATGCTAGAAAAACCAGATTGTAAGTAACATTGAAATTAATATGATTTAAGATCTTTAAGAACTCAGCCCTAAGTGCCCTACACACGGTTGAAAGACATCATCCAGATGTTTTCAAAACCAATGTTTTTGCTCTTTTTGGAATCTGATACTTGGAGTCTTCTTCATGTTTCTCAATAAGATGCATAGAAATCTGACATAGACGTTGAATGACTGATAAGCCAGCCAGCCTCAGTCATTATAGAAATGATGGACTACAGGGTGTGGTTCATTTAACCGCAAAAAATGGAGAACGTTCCGGAAAAAGTGAAATTCAAATTTCAAACCAAACATCCGGGTGGTGTCATGATGTTTGGCTTGGTGGCGTCCAACGGTTTGCAAATGCCGCCTGTTTTCATTGATGCTGGAGTTAAAATCAATACCGGAGTGTATATCGGTATTTTAGAGGACCAAGTGCTTCCCTGGGTGAAGGCCAATTTCTCCGAGGACAAAAACGTTGTCCTACAGCAGGATGAAGTGCCGTGTCACACGTCCAATCGAACCGATAACATGAAGTTTTGGCCGAAGGATTTGTGACCCCCTAGCAGTCCAGATCTTAATACGTTGGAGTATTCGATTTGGACATATGTTGAAGCACGAGCCTGCAAAACATCACACCCTAGTGTGAAAACCCTGAAGTCAACCATAACACGCACATGGCAGTCAATGTCGGAGGACTATGTCCGAAAGGCATATTCTTGCTTCCGGCGTCGGCTTGAGGATGTTATTAATAAAAATGGAAGACACATTGAATGAATTTGTGTTAAAGGACTTTATAAAGATAACTGCACTCGAAAATGTTGATATTATTGCTTGAATTAGTTGAAAATAGGATTTGAAAGAAATAGAACAAATTTTCGCAATATTTTCTGCCGTACCCTGTAGTATCAAAAGCGCCAGACGCTTGACGAACTACAGCGCTATAAGTAGGTCCCAGGATTGATTCCATTGCTTCGATGTTGGTACTCGTGATTCCCAGGCCATAGTAAATTTTTGATAAGACCATGGCTGACCCAATTCTCAGCCAAGTCGACAGAGGCGATGTCCGAATATACAAAAAAGGTTTATTCTACTCTTAAAACTTTGTTTAGTTACTGAAAAGTGCTTCTTAAGAATCAGATTCAAAATTAACCAATCATTTTTATATTTCTCACTTGTGGTACTGGAATTTTGTTGATTTGTATAGCACTGCCGCGTTTTCGATGGCGAACGTGACATACATGTATGTGAGGATCTGTCGGCTAATATAAAACATCGGCTTATGTCAAATCCAGGCAACAGAATTTTCAACTACACCCAGTGTCCCGCAAACCAACTGATGTCCTTGATGAAATAAATGGAATTCAATCTGTTTCGTGCGGAACAATTTACTAGTTTTGATATCCAGGCAACCTGGAAAAATGTTCCACGAGTAGTCAATTTCACATTCGTTCCAACTGTTATCTATTTTCAGCTGTCTGAACAGAGTTCACCTATTTAGTAATAATTTCTCAATACTTTGCATACTTCTGATGCTTTCGTTTATTTACCATTGTTCTAATGCAATCGATGCTTGAAAGTGTTTTTATGCAGCACAAAACTTCTTAAGTGAATCTAACTGTTGCCGGAAGCTTCTATTTTAGTCGTCTATTATTGCTTTTATACAGCTTGGTTTGCATTCTATTTTGGGCAAAAAGGAAGATCTGACATTAGGTAATTTAAGCTGGAAGCTCGGATTAAAGTCCTTGGCATGAATATATTGAGTGAAATGTTCCGATTGGAAGGTATACTGAATTACCATTTTCAAAATTGGTTGCCGAATAATAATCAACAGTCCCAATGCCAACTTCTCCCCCATATAAGGTTTCAGAAAAACGGTGCTGTATATCGGATCACATGTTCCGAATTTGAAGACTTAAAAACTAAGGAAATCGATTTTCATCAGCTCTGTTTTCCATTTTTTTTTTTTGATTCTGTATCGAATGAAACTAACACACACACACACACAACCGGTCGACACTTTATCATTCGATCGACATTGTGGTGCGTCCTTGATTGGAAGGTAGTTTTTATTTCGCTCCGAACGATTCACCGCTCTGAACAAATTGCGGAGTTGAAGCACCCCCCACTTGAATAGGTCAGAGTTAAAATGAATTGTGGCGGTTAGCTTTTTGCCACCCTGAAGTTGCTGGAAAAACAATCATTGAATTTTCGATCGCCCAGCAGCAGGGTGGCAAGTATTTGTTAACAACCCTGTAGGTCACCAAACATCAACCATTGATGATGGAAGTTGCCCCGTCGAGTGATAGGTTGATTGATTGAAAATTTTTCATTTACCGCTACTTCACCTCTCGGGTCAAACGGCCGACCAACAACGCTGTCATTGTCGGTTGTGTTATATATATGTGTGTGTGAGTGTTTGTGGGTTTTGTAATTTTGCTACGGTTTGAGCTGCAAGTGAATGGTTTGAAGGGAAAACAATCGAAAAGCTTTCAAAACATTGTCGAAACTTCTATGAGATTCGCTCTATGTGAACATAAATGAAGTTTTGTTTCCACTGAATAGATGCAGGTGTGGAGGTTAGTTGTTTATCACAGGATGGTGGAAATTGAAATTGAAAAAACGCCCATTGGGGCATCCTTATGTTAGATAGCTTGCTCTTGTGACCAATTGTTCAGTCTTGTTGTTGGAAGGAGATTCTTTATATCCCTGTGGATACGTATAGGTGATGTTGCCTATCGATCCATCCAACCCCTTTTTGGCCCTTCATACATTGGCATGACTAGGATAATCAGTGGTTATTAAAGCTTGATCAAGTCTAACAGAGAGGAGAGCCTATTGCTGTCGGACGTAGTTTCCGTGCTACAATGGGTGGTAGTACATATCATACATCATCATACAGAGCACGTATCACTCGACCCTTGTAGATGATGGAAGTGTCGTCCGCAAACATCGAAAAAATACCACCACCCGGAAGGGGAGGAACATCTGACGTGAAGATGTTGAATAGGAATAGGATAGGTCCTAAGAGGCTACCCTGGGAAACACCAGCATCAACGTTAAACGTTTCAGAATGGGAATTGTTCAGAAAGACTCTGAATGATCTGTCCAATACATAGTTCTTGATGATCTTAACAAGATAGATCGGGAAGTAGTATCAATGCAGCTTAAACACCAGACCATCATGCTAGACATTGTCAAACGCCTTTTCGACGTCCAACAATGCCATGGCAGATGTCTTTCCAACGGACCTGTTCCGTTTGAGGATGTTAGTAACTCGCGTCAGTTGGTGGATAGTGGAGTGACCTTTCCTGAACTCAAATTGTTCCTGGAGGAAGATGTTATTTTAGTTTGCAAAATCCAGTAAACAGCTGAGGATCAGCTTTTCAAACAGCTTCGAGATGGAGGACAAAAGGCTGATGGGGCGATAGCTTTTAGCGCTGGTAGGATCTTTGCCAGGCTTGCGAATAGGGATAACTTTGGCTATTTTCCAGCTAGAAGGAAAGTAGCCAAGCTTCCAGCATCTGTTAAAGACCGCTGCAAGATGTCGGAAGAAATCAACACTAAAGTTTTTCAACTCGAGGTTGATGACTCCGTCGACACCTGTGGCTTTCATGTTCTTGGTTCGCGTGATGGCAGCTATCACTTCATCAGCTGATATGCTACTATCGTCAGGGACAACTATGGGTGTTTCGGCGAGTCTAGACATTGCTTCTGTAACCGTAGGCTCATGTGGGCTCACAATAACTTGGCCAAGGTTGTGTGAGTTTACGAAATGTCGACCTAGTGCGTTGGCCTTTTCAACAGGGGTGATAAGCAAAGGTGGAACCGAATTCTGGTCGAGCGGTGTAAGCGGCAGAATTGGTCTTGACTTATTTTTTAGAATTTTGGTCATCTTCCAAAAGGGTTTTGTGCAATCTGGGTGAGAGCGAATTTTTTATTCGAAATGCCGGTTTCTGAGATCCATCATCCTGGCTTGGATAATTTTAGTAAGACGGTTCGAATTGGTCTTAAGGTGAGGTAGACCGGAACGTTGGAATTGTCTTCGGATCGAGTTGCGGATCCCGATAATATACTTGGTCGTCCTGTCAAGGTTCAGAGAATCACTCACCTGGTTTACAGAAAGAACATGCTGTTCACGGGCTCGGGCGATTGCTTCGTCGATATTACGCAGCTGTCGGTCGATGTCTTCGGGCGTCTCGGGGAGTGTATCGTAATCGACAGAGTCGTCGACGCATCGCTGGATCACAGTTCCCAGTTGACTCGGTGATAGTTGCGCCTGGTGATAGGGTGCCAATTGACCGAGGATCCAACTTCGGCCACCACCGGATAGTGGTCCGAGCTGAGCTCCTGGTATACGACCGGTTGAGCGATGTTGTTTGTCATGATCGTTAGGAAGATGTCGAGGGTTTAGTGGGTCCCGACTTGACTTAAACGGGTAGGAGAATCCGGACTCAGCAACGTGTAGTGGCCCTCCTCCAGGTCGTGTTGGATGATGGATCCGTTGGTGTTCCGACGGATGTTTCCCCAGCCTTCATGTCTTTCATTGAGGTCGCCAGCGATGATGAATTGCCCCCTCCGCCGAGTTAGCTTGACGATTTCTTGCCGTAAGACCGCAGCCGTTTGTTTGGGGCAGTAGGCCGCAATGATGACGATTGGTCCGACGGTGGTGTCTACCTCCACACCGATTGCTTCGATAGTTTTGAGCTGAAAACTCGGCAGCAGGCGGCAGTTGATGTTGTAACGTAAGGCAATCCCTCCTCTTGAGTTGGTCCGATCGAGTCTGAAGAGCCGAAAGTCAGGAATAAAAACGTTAACCTCTGGCTTGAGGTGCGTTTCGGTGATGATGGCGATGTCGATTTCCTTCTCGTTGAGGAAATCGGTTAGCTCGATGTTTTTGTTCCGAACGGAACAAGCATTCCAATTCAGGATCTTGATGGTGGCTTCACGGTCCATACTTGTTGATGAAGTTCATCAGCACCATGCTGGCAGCGTTGATTTGTTGCTCCTTGGAACGGCAACGGCGCAGTTATTGATGCAGGTTCTGGATGAACTCCATCATTTGTTCTGGCGCGTAGAGGTCATCATCAGACTGATGGGTAGCTGGATTACATGTCGCCTGGTTTCCCCACACTGGAGAAGGGACTTGTTGTACTGGTGGGGCTGACGCGGCGGCTACAAGTCGGTGTTGGACTGTGGTGGTCGGTTGGCGGTTTCGCTGTCGATGGTTTATTTCGAGAGGCCGTAGATTTGATACGTTGTATCGTAGCTGCAGGAAGTGTTCCTCTGTCACCGGTGGCGGCCGTCGTTGCAATTTTTTACTCGTTCTGGTTGTTGCGTGCTTGCGGATTCCGACGTATTCCGATCGCTTTGGGCACGAACGGTTGCTCCCTTCGTGGTTGGCACCACAGTTGACGCACTTAGGTTCAGCAACTTCGTCCATTTGGCTGCACTCAGCTGTCGCATGTGGTGGTTGGTCGGACGTCCCAAACTGTTTTATAATTGCAGGCGCGGTGACTGTGGCAGTACTACATACTTATGAACCAATCAGAGCGTGGCAAAAAAATGATGCCATTTTCGACCAATAGCTATATGCGTTCAGAAATGTTTCTTCTAATTACTTTTTAATTAGTTTAAACAAATGTAATTAATGACGTTAGCACCAGGGATTCAACTTTGATTTTCTACGTTTCGAATATAATACTTATCGTAGAATTTCTGTAGGGGATATTATCGTTCAAAATCTTCAAACCTACGTAGCGCTTTCGATTTCAGGAATTTTAGGACGGCGCCTCTATACAGGAGTAGAAAAAAAGACGGAAGTCCTACGTCAAAAAAGAAAAGGTGAATTCGAAAGTGTAAGCGTCGCAAAGAAAAAGGGCCCCAAACAAAAAGAAGGCCAAGGAGAAGAAACTTCGTGGTAGGCGGTAGCGAGTAAGAAGATGGGAAAGTTTGGATCAAGAAAACCACTGCAGCTAAAATATTCCTGCAATAAAGTGGCTATAAGTGGGTGTCCTACGATTATTTAAGTGTTCCCTTGATCGCGGTATTCAAGTGCGTACGCTGACTTTGAGGCAGTGAAGGAGTGCAGTGTAGGTATCTCCCTCATTTGTTACATGCTTTCGACGCGGTGTCAGTCCTCTTGGATTGCCACCGCATCGAGAAATCGCTTTTCCTTATTGCTCTTGCTGCTCTTGATTTCGTCTGCTAGAAAATGCTGTGGACCCCAATTTCAACACTGATGACCACTGCAACTTTCTTTGCCTTCGCCGTTCAGATTTTTTAGGTTGGTTAGTTTTTTTTTGAGATTTTTATTTTTTCTCTACCAGTCTCCATTCTGTTGGGTGTGTTTGTATAGTAAGGTTTAAAAAAGCTTTAAAAGCCTGGCCTGCTTTTTTGGAAAATCTGCAACCAGACTCTTATAGTACGTTCACACTACAGCTTATATTACGTGATATAGAGTATCTTGATATCAAATGACATGTACATTATTTCCAGTGAAAACTAGATGTATAGTTGCTGATATCAAGATACTCTATATCATGTAATATAAGCAGTAGTGCGAACGTACTATTAAAGAACTCAGGGTGTGGAGATGAGGGTGCCAACTCCTCGATCCATTAAAAGCCCACCCGTGCCTTGAGCCCTGAACCCTCTCTGGAACCACCTTTCGGTATTGCTTCGGGGAGAGGGCTGCTTGTTAAGCACCCACTATGTCTAACTACTTTCGCCATTTTTATTGGAGATCGAGGACAATCTGGGAGGCTGCCATACATCTCAAGTCCCAGATGTCCCGGTCTTGGCACATTATCCGGACCAGGTTGTCCGGTGTCGTGTCGTGGCCGCTTACGGCAATCATGCCGGATCTCTTGAAGTTGAAGCGAGGACATTCGAAGAACACATGTTCTACGGTTTCCTCTACTCCCGCGCACTCGGTGCATTCTAAGGACTGTGCTTATTAGTGCAGATATTGTCTGAAGCAGCCGTGCCCTGACAAAATCTGCGTTAAGTGGAAATTCACTTCACCGTGTTACCTACCAAACCACCCGGTTAACTCCGGGATTAGTCGGTGGATCCGCTGACTTTTGGTGGAGTTGTTCCATTCCCTTTGCCACATAACCATAGATACGGCTCTAGCAGTCTTCCGAATACCTCTTGATCCACGTTGTTCGAAGCACTCTATGTCCTCTTTTATGACCATGCCTATTGGAATCATCCCCGCTAGGACGCAGACCGCGTCGCGTGATACCGTTCGGTATGCACTAACCACTCTTAAGCACATAAGCCTGTGCTTACTCTCTACAAACTTAGTTTTTTTTACAGAAATCTGTAAAGTTTTACCGAATTCTCAACAGCTGAACGTTCGGTTATCTGATTTTACGGATTTCGGTGAAATTTTACAGATATCTGTATAAAATTTACCGGATTTCGGTAAAATTTTACCGAAATCCGTAAAATTGGATTAACGAACGTTCAGCTGTTGAGAATTCGGTAAAACTTTACAGATTTCTGTAAAATAATCTGCGTGTGTAGCTTACTAACGTAGCTCTTGGTACTCAAGGCGGTGATCCATGCCCGCCGCTGAACCTAAGTATAGAAAGGGCGAAACTGGCCAGGAGTTTACGCTTACTCTCTTGCACCGCCGAGCTATTCGACATCATGCGGGTTAATGCCGATATAGCCATAGAGCCATTATCATCAATCATGACCCCAAGATTCCTCAAAGACCTCTTGGATTCGATTGTGCAGTTACCTTCACTGATCGTTGTATGCTGCTCTGATTTTTGATTATCTACATCCGTGACCTCAGTCTTATGGTGGGCTAGCTCAAGTTTCCTGGAACTCATCCATCTCTCCACGATGCCAATGGAGTGCGAGGCCGGTAGCTTGACCTATTCAATGGATTCTCAACATATATCCAGGCTGATGTCGTCCGCGAACCGGACTATATTCCTCCCGTAACTCATCGTACATCGTGTTCCATAGCACCGGACCCAGGATTGAACCTTGTGGGCTGCCTGCGGTGATCTGGAAATGTTTCTGGCCTACTTCTTTGTTGTATACCTGTACGCGATTCTGGAAGTAGCTTCCAAGAATATTGTTCAGATACCCAGGAACCTGAAGGCATTGGAGCGAGTCGGCGATAGCCACCCAACTGGCGCTATTGAACGCATTTCTCACGTCAAGGGTGACCACTGCACAGTTGCTTTCTCCTCACTTTTTGCTCAGAATGGTATCCACCGTCCCTTTACGGAAGCCAAACTGGTTGTTAGACAGACCGTGTATTTTGTCAGTCTGTTAGGGATTACCCTCTCGAGCACCTTATCCGCTGTATCAAACAGATATATAGGCCTGTATGCCGATGGATCTCCTGGTGGGTTCCCTGTCTTTGGAAGCAACAATAGGGTCTGCATTTTTCAGGCGTCCGGAAAGACGCCCCCGTTCAGACACCTTTGCATCACCACCCTGAACATTTTGGAAGCCAGCAACATAGCCATATTGATGGCCAGGTTCGCAATACCATCCGGTTTCGGTGCTTTGTTTACTTTTAGGCTGAGCCGCCCACCCTTCCGTCGCTATGACAGCGTTATAGTCTGGGATACTGTAACGCTGGTCATGGGACAAATCTACGGCAACGGGGAAGCCACGGACTTGGGTCGTGGTGCGGAATGAGCCCCTCAACGATCACCTGCAGCAGCTCTGGTGATTGCTCGGTTGGAGTCGCCGATCCTCTGGTTTTGACCATTACCACCCGATAGGTGGCACCCCACGGATTCGTATTGGCCTTCTGACACAAGCACTCGAAGCAGGCTTTTATCTCCCTTTTTATTGTGGCCTTCTCTGTGACTAGCGCCCCTCTACGCTCGATTCTCTCGGCGTCTGACCGCGCTCTTTGCATCCTCCGTCTTGTATTCCTTTAGCGCAGTGGAGATCTCGTCTTCCTCGGTGATCCATGTTCTTGCACTGGATCGTCACCTGTGAGACGAGGGTTCATTCCTCCACACCTTGTCTTGCCAGGTCCCTTTAGCTATTCATTAATTGTTATGTTATGTGTTCTCCGTGCGAGGAGTAACGATTATGATGTAGAAGGAGATGTTCGCTCAGCACCATGAGGCACCAAGAGTGAACATTAATGTTTTTGGCTAGAATGAAAGATGTGAAGAGAAAGTGTTGAAAGTTCAGTCAGAGTGCGGCAGGTAGGAAATCAAACAGATGTTTTTTTTTTTGAAAATTGAGCGCAAGGGCATGTATCCAATGGTACTCGAACCATGGACGTCAATCTTTGCCTAACATCCCACTGCGGGGTAGTTTGTAGCAACGGAACCAGTCTGCCACTTCAACAGGCAAAAATTGACGCATGGAAAGACGCTCATGTACCACTGTGGCTTGTATAGTTATTCTAGCGATCTATTGTGTGCACTCTGTTTATTGATGCGCACATGGGAGAGGAACTCTCTCCTTTTTTGGGTTTGTTTTGATTCGCAACGACTGACGATCACTAAAGCCACAGTGGTACATGAGCGTCTTTCCATGCATCAATTTTTGACCATCTGTTTGATTTCCTACCTGCCGCACTCTGACGGAACTTTCAACACTTTCTCTTCACATCTTTCATTCTAGCCAAAAACATTAATGTTCACTCTTGGTGCCTCATGGTGATGAGCGAACATCTCCTTCTACACCCTTTAGCTATGTTTTCTTCTTCAGGTCCAAGAGCATCTAGCCGGTGCGGGTACGGCGTATACTCCGCACATCGGCACGTAAGCTTGCCAGTTTTGCGTCTCCGCGCATCACTTTCAAGACCTCGGAGTACTTTGACGCCTCGGTCTTGACGATGAGGGCCTCTCCGCAGTTACACTTGCGGGTCACCTGTCGCTTTTCGGTTTCTTTTTTAGTCCTGTTTCCCTTGTTACAGTGGCTTTCCCTACCACGCCTGGGCTCATCATTTGTCCCCCTCTTAGCACTAGCGTCTGTTTCTGTGCTAACGATGGTTGTCGTCGTCGGGGCCCTGCCGCTTGGATCCCCATCGGCGCTTGAGACAACACACGAGCTGGATGTTGCGCCGTTGGCGCTGGGCTTAAAACCGGAGGCTCTCTCTTTGCGGCCAACCAGAGCTGGTCGCGACGATTAATCCTCGGACCCTACCGTCACTTCACGTAGGTTTGCTTTCCTCCGGGGGCGTCCGACACTATCCGCTTCTTAGATGCACCTGGTGCCGTTTCGCCCGGGAACTGCCGAGCCCGCTTGGAGTTCCCTAACCCCATGGTCGCATCCAACTGCTCGGACACCTTCATCTTTTTAGGAAGAGTTTCCCGCATCCTATTCATGGCCCGGATGAGTCCTGCTTCCGATGCCGTAGCACTTCCACAAGTATCGGACACGCCAGATCCCAACGTTTTACGCGGTGGGGACCGCACCAGGCCAGCTTAAGCGAACGGACTCGCTTTCGTCGTCCCTAGGGTATTACCCTCCATTCTGTTGAGTCCCCCTCCAGCCGCTATCCAAGCGTACGTGGAGTAGTCACTATAGTGATCCCATGGTTATCTATGCAAGCTTAAATGCGAGCAGGTAGGCCATGCGAGGGTTGACACGGCCCTTCATGGAGAACCGTGTTCAGAGGCTGATCAGCGTAAGTCAGGTATAGGGTCATCTGAGCCTACTCCAGCACGACTGGCGAGGTCGGGCGGTGAAGAATGGAACATACTGGAGGCCTGCCAAGGTTTTATGGGACGGAGACGACCTGTGCCGCTGGAACCTCCCCATTTCCTACTCGGTGTCACCCAGCAGTACTGGAGGAGACGACACAGGAGCCAGCCAGAATGCAACAGTACCACTCGTAATCCTTTTCGCAGCCAGTAACCATAATTGGGGTTTTACTAGCATTCACCCCAATGGGTGTGGGTTAAACGAACCCCTCCGTAGTTCGTTTAACCATTAAGGGGAGCCTAACGTTTCCAAGGTACACCGCGGGGAGGCGAACCACATTCACACCTCTCTACAATGGGTCTGGAATGTTTTATATGCATTTCTGTTAGCACAGCCAAACTACAACATCCTTCCTTTTGTTGCAGATTTCCGGGGGACAACGTTACCGGAACTAGTTTATTTGTTCCAATGCATGTGACGATGAGTGGCCAGGCGCAGGATATCAATCTTATCTAATGGAATGAGCTTTGCGCCGTCATTAGGCATCTGACGGGAACCTTCCTTCCGAGACCATCCCAGTTCACCTCGTTACAATTCCACCAAAATCTCGTTGTTTGTTGTCTCGTCAAATTATTGGAGTAGATCTTACGCTCCAGGTTGGCCCAGAAAATCTCGATGGGACGCAGCTGGCGATCACTTCGAGTAGTGGGTCGACGCCAGACCCGGCCAGAACACCGCGTCTTCGTCGTTATGGTATTTTTTGATGAACGACGCAACTTCCGGCCAATCATGAGCGAAAGAAGAGCGGCTTTGGCATCGCCTTCTCGCTGATTGTCAGCCACAGCAGCACTTTCTTGGGGAACTTGGTGTGTGAAATGAACTTCACCTCGGAGCAGACTTCCTTCGTGAGGGAAGTAAAATACGAAGTGCCCTGCCAGTCATTGCCATCCAGGGTGAGATAGGTCTCGTCGTCCATCACCACCGCCACGTCGCGATTCGCCGGGAAAATCGAGCTGACCATCTTATTCAGCCGCTGCCGCTGCGTCATTGCCTGCAGCTCCGAAACCAGTGGACGCAACTTCCGCTTGCTGACATGTATGTTCATGTTCGTCAGGTACTTTTTCACCGCTTGAAAACCGACCTCCCGGCGAAGCGCACGCAGCGATGTAGCCACTTTTCCCTCGGTCTTCGTCTTCAGCATCCTTTGGAGCTTCTTGTCACTCAGGGTCGTCGGCCGTCCGGAACCGGGCTATCTTTCGATGCTCTGATTGTTGTCTAATAGTGCAAAGATGTTGAAGATGCCGGAACGGGCGTATCCGGCGTCCGCAAGTTGCCACACGATGTCCGTTTTCGACGCGGCAGGGTGCCGTTCTTTGAACGCGCACACTTCTAAACGGAGTAGCTTCACTGTTTTTGCCGTCGCCACTTATGCCAGATATTTTTTTCAAAAATCTGTGATAAAAATATGAAATATCTGGGAATGTCTATAAAAGTCTGTATTTTTTTTAACAAAATTAGACTTCTTTCAACGAGGAGACGTATTAAGAGATCGAAGTATGTCATTTTCGCTATATGTGTGAATATGTAAAGGTGTCTGCATCTTTTTCTTGGATTGTATGTTTCCTCAGACACAATTCCTTATGAACTTCGTGGCAGTCACTTCTTATTTTCTTCAAAATTCACATTTAAGAACCCAACCTTACCCTCCAGAAACATTTGGTAAGTTTTTTCCTGAACATAGTTACTTTCTAAACGTCTGATAAGTCCCATACTGAACTACGACGAAAATTTCCGCAAAACTTTAGGAAATTACTCTCCAAAATTTCTTGGAAAATCTAAAGTTGTAAGAAGTTTAGGGAAGTTCTTTTCTGAACTTCCAAGATGTTCTCTTCTGAACATCAGGGGAGTATTCTCCTGAACTTCGGGGAAGTTTGTTCCTGAATTTCTGAGAAGTTCCTGCTTGAACTACTAGAAAGCTCACCCTTTACTTCTGGGTAGTTTCTTTTTATTTTGATTTTATCAAAAGTATCTACCTGAACATCTGGGATTTTCTGAACTTCGAGAAGTTCTCATTCTGAAATGCTGGAATGTTCGATTCGAAACTTTAGGGAAGCTCTCTAGCACTTCTGGATACACACTCAGAAATAATGAATTTTACACGAGGCGTAATTCATGTTTGTAAAAAGTCCGGGAACGTAAACAAAGATTTCTTGTAAAATTATGTCTCCTGAAACCGACACATACGCAATTCTATGAAAAATGGATTTAATTGGATTTATTTTCGCATCTTTTTCAACTCATTCTTATGTGCAAAAGGACGCTTGCATGTGTTGGTCTCAGGGGACAGAAAACTTTTGGCTCTTTGGAACTTATGTACTTCTGAGGAGTTCTTTGCTGAATTTTGGGAAAAAAAAACCTTCTTGATCCTACAGGTCTTCTTGACCTAATTCTTTCCAAACTTCTGATTGGTCTAACACTGAACTGCGAGGAAATTTTTATTGAAACTTTGGGAAAGCCGTCTCCAAAATTTCTAGGAAAATTCCCTAAAATTTGTTCTTGAAGTTTCTCCCTGAACTTCTGAACTTTTAAGAAGTTTTCTAAATAACTCTGAGGAAGTTTGTTCTGAAACTATTGGGAAATTTGTGCTCAAATTAGAAAGAATTACCCCCAATGCTTCTGGAAAGATTAATTCTTTTCTCTCTCAAGAATTTTGAGAAATCTTTATTCTGAAATTTTGAAATGCTCTTCTCTGAGCTTTGCAAAATCTGCCTAGCAGTTCCTGAGGATTTTTTTTCCTGATATTTAGAGAATTTAAAGTAAGTGCCCTTCCTGGTTAGTTTCCGTCTAAAATTTGGGTAAGTGTTTTTTCTGAACATCTTAGTAGTTTAATCTTGAATTTCTGGGATGAACTCCAAAACCTCTGAAAAGTTCCTAACTTCAAAGAAGTCCTCTTCCCTCCATTTTGTCTTGAAGCTCTGATAAGTCCTCTCCTGGTTCTTGGGGAAGTTCTGCCTTGAAATTCTGGTAAGTATGATCTTGAACTTCAGTAATGTTCGGTCCTGAATTTTTGAAGGTTCTTCTTGCTTGCACTGCTTGCTCCCAATACTTCTGAGAAGTTTCTACCTGACCACCGCAGAAGTTTTTTTTTCTTGAGGGAGTTATCTTCCCGAAGGTCTGCGAAATCGTCCTCTAAACTTTCCAGGATGTACCCTAAATTTTGGGTTTTTTTCTTTCTATACTTCTAGGAATCTAAGACTAATTCAGAGATATATTTCTGTATCCCTAGAAAAATATACTGAAATTATGCATTTCGTAGTACATTGGAAAATTCAGAGTTTTAAGATTTATTTCAATAGCTCAGAACTTCTACTGTTGTTCTGTCCCCCGAGTGGCAACCGACTGGGCTTTAGAGCAAATATTCAGCAACCCCTTTTTACGGTAAGTTTCTCAAATATGATTTGTATTGTAGTGAACGTTGTGACTTAATGGCAAAGGACTTGCCAGGACGAACGCTTTGACAATCATTTTTCGCATGGGATTGAACACTACCACAAGTAGGGACTCCATGTTACCTTCAGAAAGGGCATAAACGATATTTATCTGCGAACCCATTGTGTCTCCAAGTGGACCACCGCTTTCGTTTCTTCAAGGATTTCTACTTTAAATGATTGCTACGATATTTAAAAAAAATCAACAAAGCTTCTTATCGTATCTACAATACTGTTTAAATCCTTGTACGTTTTAAATCCGAACTTTTGAAATACCTTTTATTTTAAATTTAAAAAAATGTCTGTAAAAGTCTGCAACATAAATAAAATGTCTGCTAATTGTCTGCATCGTTGGAAAAGTCTGCAACAAAAATGAAAAGTCTGCAAATTTACAGGCATATGGCCGTCGCGGTTAGAGTTCGACTGAGAGAGCTGTCAAATTTTGTCTGCTGACGCATGGGTTACTATGATTGATGGTGCATGGGTAGTTTCGTCGGTGCGGGTGATGGTAAACCCATGAAAAATCGGCAATTTTTGTCCATTTTTTTAATGCAAACGTTAGGTCCTACAATTCGCCAATGACATTCAATTATTTGCCGATCCTATACCTCGGAACCATACAAAATGTATGTTGACCGTGGTACCTATCTTCTCTGACAGCCAAGCCATGCCCATGGATGTAATCATTCCTATGTGGCATAATATACCATTTATACCTACCCCGGAAGTAGTTGGGAGATAAAGGAATGGTCTTCTTTCTGCTAATGCTCCCCATTATTTAACCTCACGTGTTTCTTTACATAACCTCCTTCTAGTTGATGAAATCTACCCTATTGTCAAGATACCAATAAACAACATCACATTTTTAGTGGTCTCTACTAGACAAATCTAGCCTAAACATCACAAGTCCTTTGTCTACTAAAAGTGGCAACACGCGTTGGATTCCATTTGAAATAACTTCTGACTCGCTGCACGAAAAGTGGTGAAACTTTTCACCACAAGGAAGAGGACTAATTTATAAACAAACTCACTGAGCGTGCTGCTATAAATTATAGATAGCATACGGATTCTAAGTGAACAGTGCTTTATAACTCTTCTAGCTCTGAGAATATGACAACGTGAAAAGTATTCATTACTTTCTAAAGAAGTTATGCTCACAACGAGAAATGCTTTCATCCCTGTTGAATTTTATATCAAAGAGGTGTTACGTGCTTTATTTTCATTAATCCAGGTCTCATTCCGGGCAGATAATTTTGCCTCTGTTACGCATTTGCAAAATTAAGGACAAAAATGAGATCCACGTTTCTGAGCGGGGTCAAAGGCTTTTGTTTTCAAATGTCCGCTTGCATGATGACGCACGGGTTATTGTTCCGCAATTGACAAAGTTGGATTCATTAAATACTCACAAAGGAAAATGGTTCCATGCCTCCGAAACTTCCCTTTTTACAACTCAAATTTATCATCAACTCATCAGAGCTCTGAAATTCCAATTAACCAGTCGCTTTTCTTGTCATGTCGTGCTCCTGCTCCGTACAGCGCCAGAAGCGACAATCTGAAATTAAAATTCAACCACTTTCCACCCCTTCCTACCCCTCATCCGAAAGCAAAAGTTTCTCTGATCCTGCATCGGAAAATCATCCGAATCTAAAACACCATAAAGGCGTGGAACTAATAATTTCGTGGGAGCTTCCCTGTCATCAATTGTTGTTGCTTTTCTCCAGACCAAACAATCTACCCTGAACTACCCTCCCCCGTTCACTATCCCCAGAAACCTCCAGCAAGACCGAAGAGTGGATTTTCGTTAGCTGATGATAACAACTTTCAAGTCTGCTGCTGCTGCTGCTTGATGCTGCGAGCTGTTATTAGCTTTTCGCTCTCTCTATCTCTCTCGTCATAACCAACCGATTGCGTGTTGCCGAAAAGTTGACTCGCGAAAGGCTGTTGGTCGGGCTGAATGACGACGATGAAGGGAAAGCAACCTGCCAACAAACGAAAATCAGCAAAAAAAAATATGCTCTGTGCGGAAATGGATTTTCATCAGAGCGATGATTTGTTGTCGGTTCCAGCTGCAGAGGAGCGTAAATTTGGACAAGCGTGACTTTGTTGCCATCATCAGGGCTCAATTTTGCCTGTCATAAAAAAAGGAAAAGGAAACATCAGGGAATTGAGATTTAATCGATCCGCGAAAAGACACCTGATGCTAGAGCAATGTATTGCTATTCTGGGAATCGTTGATTACAACGACGAAATCAAACATCCCAAATGGATTTCGAAAAATACGGGAGAAACTTTACAACAGTTGACTGTCAAATCGAGACGACATTACACATGGGGATTAACCTACTCTAGGCAAGCTAAGCAGAGTTTACTCTTTAATGCGTATTTTTACAGCATCGTGCACTCATCTGACGTTTTGGTTTGTTTACATTGAATTACTTAATGACATTTAATTATTTTATAATTAATAACATTTATTTCATTTTTCTATTTTGCAAATTTCTAAGAAACCAATCTTACTTTAAATTATCAGAAGCGTTTTTGATATGATTTTCAGAATTACTTGAACAAAGATCCGTGAAAGATGTCGGAGGGCGGAACTGGGCACTCGTTGGCAACCTCCCTAGGTCCAGTCTCATCGCAGCGAAGATCTGCCTGGACACGGCACTAAAGGCTGTACCCCTCTTGACGCAAAAATAAATGCCGCCCTCTACGACAACTGGAGAGCCAGCTTGGGCTTGGACACTGTAAGAGCATCTGTCGGCCCTTCACGTCCTCTCGCCTGTTAGCACAAAGTCGCAATTTCTGGTTTGGTAGCAGGCGCAAACAACCCCATCCACATAAGTAACTCCAATCCCACTCCAAACACTCCCCCACACAACAATCCCGCTGCTACCACTTCCCTTAACCCCTCCCAGGCTTTACCTTCTCAGCACTCCGGCTCTGGTTATGCGATTCAGCAGAATTTAAACGAGTACTTCAATAATTACGGAGACCTTGAGCAGCTGGTACGGGATCATTCCCCCGTGGTACTCGCTATCCAGGAAGTACACCGAGCAGACGTTGACAGGCTTAACCACTCACTATCTGAAAGATATACATGGATACTCAAGATCCGTCAAAACATCTATCAATCCTCGACAATCGGTGTCCGTCTCCCTGTGGACTTCGCAACGATCCAGTTTGACACTGATCTCCCAATAGCCACCGTCAAGCTGAAATATCCGATTGCTGTCACAGTAATATCTACATACCTTCCGGCCGGAATCCTTGTCGACCTTCGAAACCAGTTAATGGATATATTAAAGAGCCTCAAAGGCCCCAGCCTACTTCTGGGTGACTTCAATGGTCACCATTAAGCATGGGGCTGCCGTTCCAACAACCGTCGAGGCCACGAGGCCACCCGACCAAGCAGACTGGAATAACTTTCAGGCTGCAATTGGCAAAGTGTGCAATGGAAACCCTACACTGATCGGTGATTTCTTCGCAGGGATCAGTGATACCGCTGCTGCGAGCATCTCCAAGACCAGTCCTAAACCAGGCAAGAGAGCACTCCATTGATGGTCCACCGAGACTAAAAAGGCCGTCAAAGCCAGGAGAAAAGCCCTCCGAGGCTCAAAACGACTGCCAGTAGGCCACCCCAATAAGGAAGAAGCCACATGCAATTACCGGGAGAAGCGAAATGAATGCCGGAGCATCATCCGATCAGCTAGCTGGGCAGAATTTCTATACGGGTTCAACAGACCGCTGCTGAGCTCTGGAGAAGAGTAAATGCACTCAGTGGGAAGCGAGAGCACCACGGAATCGCCCTAAAGATTAACGGACTCACGACCACTGACCCCACATCAGTTGCTGACTTCTTATGAAAATATTTCTACGGGCTATCCGCACTAGATTAATACCCCAGACCAATTTCGGCAGCAGATCAGTTTGCCAGGTAATTCCATCACGGACATCACTATCCCTGACGACGTCCCACCGCTTGAAATAAACAAGCCATTCTACATGATTAAATCGATCTTCACCCTCTCCCGAGCCAAGGGAACGTCAGCAGGCCCCGATAGCATCGGGTACGCCCTGCTGCGGAACTTACCACCCACGGGTATGGTTAGACTGCTGCACCTGCTAAATAAGGAATGGTGCGAGAACACCCTTCCGCATTCTTGGTCTCACAGCATCGTCGTCCCTATCAAAAAAGTCGGCAGATCCGGTCACTCGCTATAGGACTATAGACCTATCTTCCTTACGTGCTGTGGGTACAAAATTATAGAGAGAATGGTCAACCGTCAACCGTCCTATACAAAAACGAGCAGATTGACAACCGGCAACATGCATTTCGACCAGGATTTGGCACGAACACTCACCTCGGCACTCTGGGACAAGAAATTGAGTGATGCAATGGAAGATGGAAAACATATCGCCACACTCGACATTACCAAGGCCTACAACCGGGCGTAGATGCCCAAAGTCCTGGACCAGCTCATCGCCTGGGGACTGAGCGGGCACATCATGCAAAACTTTCTCCGCCGTCGGACTTTTCGAGATAGTATTCGTAACCATTGGTCTAGTACATTCAGAGAAGAAACAGGTGTGCCGCAGGAATCGGTGATTGCTATCACCCTTTTCCTAATCAGGGTGAATGGAGTCTTCTCAGGTCTGCCTGCAGATATCCGCATATTTGTGTATGCGCCGACATTGTCCTGATGGTTGCAAAAAGCACCCAGCTAGCATTGCGGAAGAAGCTGATCCAGGCGGTAAGGCACGAAGAAAACTGGGCCCAAGGCATCGGATTTGAACTGTCTGCCGAAAAGAGCGCATACATTCACAACTGCAGCAGCAACCATCGACCTCTTCCTACACCGGTACCTTTTGGGGGTGGACCCATCACTCGAAGCTCCACCGTTAAGGTCCTCGGGATCCGGATAGGGGTGATTCAAAAATGACGTCCACTCTTTAGGGGGGAGGGGTATCAAATTTGTGACAATATGTGACAAGGGGGGAGGGGGTTATCAAAATGTGACATCCAACAATTTTGCATTTGAAATTTGTCAGCGTTAATACGAAAACAAAGGCGTCTAAAAGTTTTGGGTGTACGGTAAATGAAAATACACATTTTACTTAGTTGTGTGAGTGCATAAAATTTATTTACTGTTCTTATCGTCAATGAGCACGAACCGCATGAGCTGTGCTTCATTCTGAAACTTCGTCGAAGTTTGATTTTGTTGAAAATCCTATTGTGTTGTATTTTGTCGTGCATACCCGCTGTGTAATTAACAAGCCAACCGTGGTGTGTGAATACTGGCAAGATATAAAAAACGAATCCTATTGTGAAGAACTTTTCAAATCGAAAATTAGCACCTTGAAAACGGAAGCTTCGAAACCGAAAGATATACTAAAGGTTTTTAAGCCAGCAGACCTTCTGTTGCGTATGTTTTTCGTCTAATGTAACTGTATATTCTTCAATATTTGTGCTGAACTGTAGATATCAACTTTAAGTTAACATTATTTTAAATAAATTCAACTTTTACTTACAATTTTAATGTGTCTTAATTGATAATAGAATTTAAGCTATCCGATCTAAATTTTAAAGTATTCATAGTGTTACTTTGTGGTCGCTTTTATTCGCTAGAGGTATTGTGTGAGACAGACAATCGAAACAACTGTCAAAGTAATGTGGTAGCGTTAGTGCTCAAGGCGGTTGATTTCAAATCGACCCAGTTGGCTTTGGGATGGTACTGAACGACCTGGCCTCTGTCGCTGACAATGACCCATTTGCTTCTACACAGTGGTACTTCCCACCATTTTGACCACTTTTGGTCAATCTTTTTAAAAAATTTGGATGTCGTCCGCTGGTTTTATGAATTTTCGAAGCTTTGCTTTGGTTAAAGCCCAAAAAGTCTCGATTGGCCGTGACTCCGTGCAGTTCGGCGGATTCATGTCTTTCGGCACGAAACATACATTTTGACTTTTGTACCATTCTACTTGACTTTCGTGCTGCCTGATCATCAGCAATAATCGCTTCTGGAGACATTCCTCAACGAATTTCTGGGTGTTCATCGTCTCCGTTGTGATGTACGGACTAGATGTTTTACCACACTCGCATATTGCCTGCTAAACCATAACCTTCTTTCCGAATTTTTCGGTCTTTGTCTTCGCTTACAGTACAGAATTGTGGTCCGGGAAGCGTTTTGTAATCTAGTTTCACATCGTCCATTATTATACAACCAGGAATTCTACACAATAACGAATCGTAGAGTTTGCGGGCCCGTAGTTTCACGGACGTGGCCTGTTTTGGGTTTCTTTTGGGTTTTTCTGCTTTCTGTATGTTTTTAGCCCAAGTCTTTCTTTGGCACGCATGACGTTACTCGACGAGGTCCCTAGTTTTTCGCAACATCCCGAGCGGAAGTCGCTGGTTTTCGCTTGTAGCCATCCCAGATCTTTTATCGATATCCGGACTAACAGGACCGGATTTCCGACCACTCTTTGGCGCATCTTCATACGTACACTTTTCTCTATATTTTCGATCCGCAGATCGTACAGCTCCGACAGCTTATACTCTCTTCCTTGGCCAATTTTCTTAAGGAGAGTCCGCTCACAGTTCACCATTTGTGCACGATACTTTTTCGGTGTTCCGGAGTAAGACCGCGCATTTTGATAGGTAACACAAAACTGAGCACTTTTTTATGCTTTGTCATTCAGAAATGAGCAAACAAAAGGACGCAGCCAAAACATGTTGAAATATTTCATTATATTCAAAATGACCGTTTAAATAAGGTGTGCTTATACCACAGCCATTCAAGCTTGAATCTCGACTTGTGTAAATTTCCGCAACCGTCAATTTGAAAGGAATCGCTAAATCTAGAGAAAATCGTCAAAGGTCGAAAGTAACATTTGTAAACAATGACTTAAAACTTAAATTTCCTGGAAATACCAGGTTCCTAACATCTACATCCACTACCAACTGGAGGGTAATAACTCCTTGTATCTATTTTTGGTGCTATTTTGTTGGTGGGATCAAGCACCAAATGTTACTTTCGACCTTTTGACTATTTTGTCTAGAAATGTCAATAAGCATTTAGCAAAAAGCAAATCTGTCAGTTTTGTAGACGATTTGTGGCATATAATTGCACGTCAAAACATCGTGTCAATATCGGGTGGCATGTGGCGAAAGACCGAGTGATATTTTGACATGCTAGCAGATGCCGCAACTTCACCACATTATTAGGCACCTCGACCAAGTGAACTACGTAGCGTTAGTGAAGCAACAGTTGCTTACGCTAGCGCTTGCTAGCGATTTGAAAATTTACACAAAGTTATTGATTAATTTTGCTCTTGCTTAAACGTCTGTCTGTGCTTATACTTTCTGGAATAATCGTTAGTTGCTGAAGACGTTGGTTGATCTTGGTCAGCATGGAGCGTCAGCTGTGCAGAGAGGTGAGGCTATGAATTTGGAGTAACATGTACATTTTTTTATGAAAAAAACAGCATTGTTAAAAATAAATACGTACGCGAACAATCTTTTCAGTTAGCATATTCTATTTTGAAAGCAACAAAAATATTATAAATCTTGAGATCTTGATTTTTATAGAATATGGGACAGTGCTTAAGGATTGCGGTCAGGAAGAACCTGCTACTTTAAAAAGTTTATAATTAAGGAATCGAAAAGTGCTTGAAATTTTCTTGGCAATAAAAATATGATCTAGACTAAGTGTTGCACACAATTTTTAACGTTGAGAGAAACTGTCGGGAACTTTGAATAAAACACCATCCTTTGCGAAAAAAAATCAATCAATTTATTATCAACAAGAAATTATGATTTCAGTCCTGTATGGAAATTTCAAAATAGGGTAAAATTATGAAATTCGATAACTGATTGTCTAAGGAAAATATTCTTGTGGTGGAAAGTGCTTTAAATTATCTCAGCAAACTGAAAAATTATGAAATTGCAAATTTTTTACACAAAAATTTCTAGGGCTCAGGAAAATCGAAAAATAACATCGTCTATACCAAAATTGCCCACAAAATTGGAATATTGATTTTTTGAAACCCATGTCAAGGTGCGATCATTTTTTGATCTCCCAGTATGAAATATCAGTGGAATTTCCTAGACTGTTCAATGTAACTCACGAAAATCCTCGATATATTTCAAAAACAAAAAACTCATCGCTTTCAAATTGTATTGTTCTAAATATCAAATTTTGCAATCAAAAACAATTATTTCTGTTGGAATAATCATGATTTCATTTCTTTTTCACTTTCTGATCATATTCTTTTTCGGACTTTTGAGTAATTTCAAGATTTTTCAGTACTTTTTCTACGAGGCATGATGTTTTGCGCGTCTTCTCTACAAGAAAAATTATGTATGTTTCCATATAATTTTCCATATCTCGAGATCAACATCCAATATCGATATATCAAAATTTGCAATCGCATAAAAGTTGGTTTGATGTTTTTCGCCATACAAACGGTGTTTTTCTGATTGTTCCGAACAATTTTCCTTAACCGTGAAATAATGTTGTGTAAAATATCTTTCCTGAATATTGATTAGAAAATTTCAAGCACTTTTAAAACTCAATTGATGTTTTACAAAGTTTGCACTGCAAACTTTAATTATTCACCAGAGCGGAACTGAGATCAGTCAATGGTGTTTAAGCCAGATTTTGCCCGATTATGCGGTAACTTTTGCTCAAAAATCTGTTACTTATGCACAAAAGTGAGGAAAAAACACCGGTTTCCACATTAGACCCGGGGTTATCTCATACATAGATGTGTAAGTGCATGAGTGTGGTTCATGAGTTATGAATTTTTAAAGTAAGTATTATTGGAAAATCTAAAAATGATATAAACTCAACTAAAACTCCCATTTCTTAAATTTTATCCTTTGTAATCTAGTTAGTTTGATGGTTGTAAAGATGTTAATGTAGCCACTCATACCGATGTGGTCTAGAGAAAAATCTACGAATCACCATATTTTAATAAAGCTTTGTTTTTGAATCTTAAAAAACTATCGCAACTTTAATATTTATCAAGAGTAATAAAAATATACAATGAAATTATTAATTGAATAGGCATTTCTGAATCATAATCAGTCAAGTTTTTCTTCTACTTTTTAACTAAGATTATTTTAAATTCAAAACTAAAATGTTTCTTAAGTGAGTGCAGTTTAAAAAAATATTTAAAAAACTACGTTTTATACAGAAGAAAAAATGTCGAACAAATATCTTCACTTATCTCTGCCAGTTATTTCCATCAAAACACACTTCCCTTATCCGTGGACAGAAGAACTTTACACATGTAAATGATTCAATTTGAACTAAAATACACGTTATTATTGAAATCGATAAAACCAATATGCATATATTCTTTTTTCAGAAGTGTGACGTCCAATGGGGGGGGGGTAATCATATTTGTGACAAAGTGTGACAGAGGGGGGGGGGGGTTGAAAAACCTGAAATTTGATGGACGTCATTTTTGAATCACCCCATATACCGCTCTACAACATTCTGCCCTCATTTCGACGAGATGAAATCCACGTACTCGAATCAACCTCCTTCGAACCATCGCAGGACGTCACCCAGATTGCAATCGCGCAACAAAGCTACGAGTTGCCTCTGCCAACATCAACACCCGTATCACGTACGGAATTGAAATACCGAGCCTCGCTAGACAGTTGCTTGAAGACAAACTGGCCCCGCTCTACCACACTGCCATTAGCGTTACCTCTGGACTCCTTCCGTCCCCTCCTGGGGTTGCCTGCGTCGAAGCAGGAGCACTCCCGTTCAAATCAATCGCATCTTCGTTGTGCGAAAAAACTAAAAAACAGCTGGTCCTAGCAAAAGAGTCTGCCTCCTTGAAGAGGCCAACCAACTCCTCCACAGCATTGTCAATCAGGAGCTCCGTCAAGTGGCCAGTGGATCACTGGTGTGGAGCTAGAGGTACCCACAGTCAAGATCGATGACACCATAAGAAGAGCCCTTAGAGCGGGATCCAACCCGATTTTGGCCATGCAGACTGTCAGAGGTCATATCGCAGACCTTTACAGCGGACACTGTATCCGCTACACGGAGGGTTCGGTCAGGCAAGGCAGAGTCGATATAGGAATCGCTGACTGCAATTTCAGCCAATTCCACAAACTCTCAACACAGTGCTCTATTTTTTCCGCTGAATCCCTAGCTGTACGTATCGCGACAACCATATCAACCAATCGGCCTCTTTTAATCCTCACGGACTCAGCCAGCGTTGTGGCGGCTCTCGAATCAGAGACCCCATCTCATCCATGAATCCAGGCAACAATACGACATGCCTCCCAGGGACAACTGTCTCTTGGATTCCAGGACACTGTGGCATCCCTGGTAATATTGAGGCAGATAAGCTAACCTCAGAATGGGTAGACTTGTCACCCACAGCGTCCCCGGTGAAGATACCAAAAAATGGATCAAGAACACACATCGCAACGCATGGTCCAGGGAATGGGCCCAGTCAGGCACTCCTTTCATTAGGAAAATCAAGGGGGTAACTCACCAGTGGACGGACCCCCCCGATCACCGGAATCAGCGTAATATTTCGCGGCTACGTTCAGGGCACACCAAGGCCTCTCACAACCTGTCCGGCAACGCATTAACTGCCCAATATGTAGTGAACAGCACACCGTGAAGCATATTATTTGTTGCTGCCTTCAGTATCAAAGTTCACGCCAGCTTTGGTTTATCCCGGGCAGTATAAGAGACGCTCTCTGTGGAGATACCACAAGGGAGGTGGCATTAATATGCTTCCTCAAAGATGCAGATCTGTACAACCGGATATAGATCAATGAAGTCACCAACAACCAACAGTCAACATGACCCTCCAGACCCACGAACGAAAAGGACCTTCCGCGACCACAAACACCAACCGACAGACTGATGACACCCATGTACGAAAAGGACAACGCTAAAACAAACTCTCAATACACTGTAATAACTTGTAGTTAATTAAAACTTCGATATGAACCACTGCTTAGGGGCGTCCCTTGCGGACCCTAAATTCACGGAGGGAACCATTCTGGTCCGCCCTGTTTATCTATGCTTTAAGTGGAGCTGAATGAGCTGTGGCTGAAAGGCTCCTAAATAAAGATAAATAATAATAATTAATTGGTGTCCACGATGAAATTGCCACACACAAAATTGATTCGCAAAATTCGAGTTTTCATCCGATTGCCATTAAATTTTCAGGGATTGAGAAATAACTAGTAAACTTCATTTTACCATTTTACTCGTATTTTATTTACAGTCCATACGCAAATGCCCGCACCTTGGCCTTAACCCCGGCCATAAGATTCTGCACAACCTGTGAATCAACCGTTTTTTGCATGTAAACCCATACTTTCTTCAGTTCCTCGACTGTCTTCACTACCTTAGGTCGTTTAAGAAGGTGCTGCTTCATAATCGCCCAGTACTTCTCGATGGGGCGGAGCTCCGGAATGTTGGGAGGGTTGAACATTTTCGGCACGAAATTGACCTTATTGTCCGCATACAACTTCAGCACGTCCTTGGAGTAGTGGCATGAGGCCAAATCCGGCCAGAAGATTGTTGGGACGTTGTGGGCCTTCAGGAGAGGAAGCAGCCGGAACGCTGAACTTATCCTTGGCCGTGAAAAACAGGTTGCCGGGGATCTGTTTGAAGTCGGCCTTCACATATGTTTCGTCGTCCATGATGCAGCATTCAACTTTCGTCAGCATGTTGAGGTACAACTTCCTGGCACGGGTTTTGGCGGACTTGTTCTGCTTCTCGTCGCGATTAGGAGCCTTTTGAACCTTGAACGTTCGAAGCCCAGCCTTAGTTTTGGCCTTCTGGACAAAACTTCCGCTTAGGTGCAGCTTCTTAGCCACATCCCGAACGGAGGCGTTCGAATTTCGGTTGAAGGCCCAAACTACGCGGTTGTGATTTTTAGTGTTGTACGGAATACTTTTTCCTTCACTTCTGGGCTTCCGATCGGTGGTTCCTCGAACCGCTTAATCACTCGCGACACCGTGGAATTCGCGATTCCCAACGTTTTAGCGAAGGAACGATGGGAGAGATCCGTGTTCTCGTGATGAATGCGCAAGATTTTATCACGCACGAGCTGTTCTTTCGACTCCATTTCCGCGAGTTTTGATCACAGGACTTTAAAACTTGCAGGATGTAAATAATGCACTATGAACTAAATCCACCCAAATTCTACCTAACGGTTAAAAAGTTAGAGCAATTTCATAGTGTGGCAATTTCATCGTGGACACCCTTTATTAATCCCTGACAGATATAAACATCAGTCAAATAAACCAAAAATAGGAAATTGTCATAAGATTTAATATACAACATATGAGATAAGTGTTTTATAAGTTTTGGATTAACATCGTTTTGATTGATAGAGCTGAACAAATCAGCCCAGCTGCACGGATTATACGTAAGACTAACGACAACATTTCTCCCATTTTTCGTTTCAGATTCGGAATCTGCTGTGCTTCGTGGAGTTGTTTGCGTTTCCATGACATTTTGGAAGCTACCGAAAAGATGGCTGTCAGCTCTCGACGACCAAACCTTCCCGTGACCTTCTACTTCTGGGCCCGAGGCAGAAGGTCCAGGTTGAGTTGTTGTTGTGGTTAGAATCGATTATCTGGTGTAATGATTTGTATGCTTGTTCCTTGTCAGACTCTTTAGAAATGAAAACTTTTCAGCATAGGGAGGATATTTCTATACTAATCTCAAGCTAATCGCATTAGAAAAAGCGACTGTTTTCGGAAGGATGGTAGAAAAGGTCGGAAGAAGATATTTTTAATTTATTGTTTCAACCTAATTGTACCTAATTTTCATTAAAAAATTAAAAACTTCTCAAAAATTATTCTAATCTCTTTTGAGCCACCTTGCGGCATCTATCCGGAATTTTGGTCATAAGTGAAAAAAGAAGCTTGTGGGCATATTCTTTAATTTCTGGGTAACCTTTCTGATCAAATCGTCCTTCGGTTTAGCCACGAAATTATTATTAAATATACAGTCCTCATTAAATTGGCCCAGAGCTTCTCGATTGGGTGGAGCTTGTGAACATTGAGGGTTATCATGCTACCGCACGTTCCGCTGTGCCGGGAAGATCTCTTTGACCAGATTCTTCAGCCGTTGTTTCTGGGTTTCCTGGTTCTCCTAGTAAATCATACGGCTGGCTTGGACTGACGCTTCCGCATGAGGATATTCATTTTGGCCAAATACTTCTTGATCGTTTGACCGATCGCAGCAACCGCTTGGTCCAACGCACGGAAAAAAATGGCTACCTAGCTTTCCGTCTTCTATTTGACCTTTTGTTGAATCCTCCGGCCGCTCAAAACGGTCGGACGATGTGAAACGAAGTGGGGGACTCTTTTTAGACGTGGATGCAGCAGGCGGTACGAATAAACCATACATTGAAGTTGTTTTACTGATCTCGCCATAGCAGCCGTAAACAAACTGATAGAGCTGTCAAATTTTCACAGTATATAGTCAGCTAGTATATATCGACTACTGCCCATGGACCGACCACCAGGTGGCAGAGTAATTACATAAAAATCGAAACATGTAGTCACTTTTTTTTTTATGCACGCATTAGGATGAATATACGAACAATGAAATTAATATGGGACCTGATAATCTTTGTGTTGTATTTACACAATTAATTTTTTAAATCTTTGGGTTTACAATATCCTGTATACGAGATGAATGCTTTGGATTGATTGTTGCTACATCGATATTTAAAAAAAAAACCCGAATAAGTACAGTTATTTTGTTCCGTTAGGTTTTGATTCCTTTTTTAATAGCTTGCTATGTGACAGATACGCTTATTTCATCTAGTCAAAGTTGCAAATGCTTTTATCAGAAAATGTATTTAAGAATCATTAGTTCATTCTTGTAACTTGTAAGAAACAGGTAGATGATGTCAATTTTGGTAAATTTTCACTCACTTAATGATTTTGAAACAAGGGATACTCTGGCACTCATGACAAGACCATTGCACAAATAAATAAGCCATGCATAATGCTTTTGAAATTAGCTTTGTACACTTGCTTTCCATATACTAGGGCAAACAGTTTTGTTAACTACCCAAAACTTTTTCAACACAAATTTCTTATATTAATCACACCTTATGGTAGTAGTTAACATTCCCATTTAATAACTTTCTTTTGCCTAAAGGCGTACTGAAACAAAAGCAGAAAATGATTTCTGGTTCCTCGATTGGATATAACGTTTGCATTAAAAAATATTGACTTTTTTTTCGGATGGTGATAAACAAAAGCTAAGACAGATAATTGCTTTTGATACATTTCCCATAGAAGTTAATTATTTAAGCTAAATTGTAAAAAAAATCTACACCCTTGCGAGCGGTCTTCCGACAGTTAAGCGGAACATTCGCCATGACGGATGAGGACATGCGTAAAATTCTCGATAGAACGCAGCTGGGGGACGTTGAGCGAGTTCGCCGACTTGGGTACCACATCGATATTCAGCTGCTCCACACAGCTAAAAAGAAATTTGAATTTTCTGCGTTTCTAATGCACATAAAGGGAATGCTAGATTTGGCAGAAAATAATGGGATATTTAATGTAAATTTAAGCCACATAACGCCTGAATCCCGCCTGTTGTATGAAAGATTGCCAATATTGTTGTATGGCACATGAAAAGTTGCACACAATTTCGTTGTTAACGCCTCCTTTAGCTTGGATTTAAACGAGGGGATATTTTACACGCTAGTTAAAATTATTTATTTTTTTCTGTGCATCTCCTCCAACGATTGCTTCGAGTAGTTGGCCGATTTCTTGATGAACGACGCAACTTCTGGCAATTTCGTACTATAAATTTCTCCGTTCACGGCTAGCCCGGATCGAAAGACATTGACATCCCCTCCTCGCTGATTGTTATCCACAGCAGTACCTTCTTGGGGAACTTGTTGTGTGAAATGAACTTCACCTCGGAGCTCACTTCCTTCGTGGGGGAAGTAAAATACAAAGTGCCATGCCAGTCGTTGCCATCCAGGGTGAGATAGGTATCGTCGTCCATCAATACCGCCACGTCGCGATTCGCCGCGAAAATCGAGTTGACCATCTTATTTAGCCGCTGCTGCGTCATTTCCTGCAGCTCCGAAACCAGTGCACGCGACTTCCGCTTCCTGACATGTATGTTCATGTTTGACAGGTACTTTTTCACTGTTTGGCCAGTTGAACCGACCTTCCGGTCAAGCGCACGCATCAATGTAGCCACTTTTCCCTCGGTCTTCCTCTTGAGCATCCTTTGGAGCTTCTTGTCACTCAGGGTCGTCGGCCGTCCAGAACCGGGCTTGCTTTCGATGCTCTGATTGTTGTCTCATAGTGCCAAGATGTTATAGATGCCGGAACGGGCGTATCCGGTACCCACAAAGTGCCGCACGATGTCCGTTTTCGACGCGGTGGGGTGCCGTTCTTTGAACGCGCACATTTCTGAACGGAGTTGTTTCACGGTTTTTGCCATCACGGTTAGAGTTTGACTGATAGAGCTGTCAAATTTTGTCTGCTGACTCATGGGTTACTATGATTGATGCTGCATGGGTAGATTTGTTCAGTGCGGGTGAAGGTAAATCCATAACAAGCCAAAACGTTAGACGTATATCGAGGTCTTGTATAATCGACTTGTGCAAACGGCAGGAACGAATAAAAAATCATTTATTTCGGAAAATGGAAAATGAATTTGATTAAATATATAATTTTTTAAGTAGCACATGTTTCGAAAGTTATAATTAAAAAAAAACACTCAAATTTAGACGTTTAAATGATAAGATAACTGAGAAGAACTACTGTAGTAAATAACATATTAACTTCAAAAGCCTGCACACAATGAGTTAGTTAGTTGTGGATTTGTTTTGGAATAGAGGGTTTCGGTGCCAGTTCGGTGCGTCCCGGGGTATAAACATGTCATGGAATGTAGTTTATAGTTTCATGGTCACTGAAGGCGATGTACTGAATTTGGTGGCAAATAAACTGCTGACGATTTCCGAAAATTTTGGGCAGAGAAGTCTCAAATTCACGAAACATGACTTCTTCCGGCAACGTCGATGGATCCAGTGCATTTTTCGTTAATGATCAAAGTCCGACTTTGAATGAGACAAAGGTCATGCTGCTGTTGTCAGTTCCTTTGGCAACAAGTTTGACAACCTCCGGGTCCAACATCGTGTCAGCTTTTGCTCTCACCATTGCCAACATTTTCTCATTTGTATTTTTCATATGAGATTTTTCTTACAAAAAAATCCTCTACGGTGACTCGACACAGGTACTCACTAGTGAAATCTACTCTCAAAATACCTTTGTGCACTTTATAAAGGCCCAAATTCAAACTCAACAACTCCTGCAACGTAAATTTTTATTTTATTTTGTATGGGTCTCACAGAGAATCCGAACAGCTTACATGTTAACAAATATCGATTGACTCTGGTAGGAAGAAAAACGATGATTCTAGGTGGTCTGAATCACGAAATAAAATCGTTGAAAAATGAACACACTTACATTTTCACTGGCGCCGCGTACACCCAAAAGTTGAAATTGTAGCAAAAAATGCAAAATTGCAATTTTGCAGTTTTTGCAATCATATCTTGAGAAATCCGCATGATTCTGAAAAAGCAAATTTGCCCATCATGATCCACAAAGCTTTTTATGGTATAAACAAAGCCATGCAAGTGTGTGCAAGTGGTTATCGCTGTGTGCCTAGTGCCTCGACAATCGCAGCAACCGTTGGGTTTTGGTTCAACCGTCCACAACTTCTCAATATGGGTGAGACAATGGCACAGAACGCCGCTATGCCTATTCCACTGTTGCTATTCCGCTGTCAAGTGTTCTATTTTTATCTGCACTCGTCATCACACTCCTATCGCCCTCTCATCAAGTCACCATGCGGTTTATGAAATAAACGAAGCCATGTAAGTGTGTGCGACCGAAATTTGCTTCATTGTTGTAACGTTGAGTGCCTTAAAAACCGAAGAAACTGTAGGACTTTTATTCCATTCACCTCAACTTGTTGTGGTGACTGGATGATTTACAATGAAGAGCCGTCATGCTGACGGTCGCGGTTCGACTCTCGGTAGCGGATGGTAATCTTTTTTTTGTGCGCCATTGAATTTACTACTACTAATCAACTGTACAACATCACGCACACATTGAATTTTTCTAATCGAATTGATGTGTTGCTTTTTGCTCACGACCAATGTTGCTTTCTTTCTCAAGTTGCGATCCATTACGAGAAATGAAACCAAATCATGCGAAATTGCATTACAATCTTGCTTTTTTATTTTGGGTGTGGGAAGATAGGCAGAGTTTACATAATACATTAACTTTAAATTCCAAATTGACTTAAAACTCATAACTACACAACTTTGCGTTTTCTTTTGAATTGACCATTTTTGAGAAAGAAAAACAACACATAAGCACAGATAAAAAAAAACTAAACATACGGGTTAAACTAGCTACAATCTAATGGTAATGTTAGTCAAAAACACTAAAACGAGATTCATAAACGCCAGATCACTTACAGCCGGTACATGGGGTTGTCTATCTCGAGCCCGAAGGGAATCTCAGATCTGACTCCGCGATGCTCAGCACATGACCAAACAATGTGATCTGCGTCCTGGTAACCTTTCCCCATTCACAGTGCGTTCAATGAATAATGAATGGATATGAGGCGATACATCACTCGAATGAAGTCTCTACCCACATCAATCTTCTCAAACCAAGAGTTTGTCGACGCCTTTTGGATAATTGAATATTGCCAATGCCTAATATCTCCTTTACTAAATTCATACTGCCAGCTAAAGAGTGACTGTTGACAAAAACTGGGATAAAAAATCATTGAAGGCGATTTGTCGATCGTAAATATCGCCTTCTATAGCGCCCACCTTCGCAAGCGAGTCTGCTTTCTCATTGCCCAGAATCGAATAATGAGAAGGGACCTATACAAAGGTGTGGATAAAATAACGCAAAGATAAAGCATTTAGAAGCTCCTGTATTTTCAAGAAAAAATACAAGGAGTGCTTTACCTTTTTCTAGCAAATATATCAGGAGCAATCAAAGGACGATGATGCTCTGCGATTCCATGAAGTTCCTACTTCATGGATAAATCGAAATGAACCGAACTGCCGAAGTCGGAGAAGCATACACAATTGGGAACATTCGGCATCCTGCGTTATGTCCAATGGCATAAAGTCATGAAACGAGTTTGAGGATTCAACTCGAGAAGCTTCTCATAGTTTTCGATTACCTGAGGCTTCATAAATTCACATCTGGCGAAAATAAGATAATTCTGAAAACCGATCCGAGAGTGGCAACATGCTAACCAGCACTTCAAGAAGACTCAAGGTATGAGATGGGAGATAGGAGTTCCAGAACCTGATTAAACAAGTTCAACGTGTGCCTCTTAGCGACGTCTGGGAGGTTCTTAAGCAAGTTGTATTTGATCCTGTCAGCCCCTGGAGCTGTATTGCCATACGAGAGGGAACTCTACCATTGAAGAAGGTTGGTTGATCTCATCTATCGTATTCTCGCTTTTGCGAGGAATGATCCGTGCCGGCACAGAATCTGAACAAACTTTTCGCGTGGACTTGAGGATCCATTGGTCCGAGGACTCCTCGCTCTCATTGTTCGTAGTTCAGCTACGCAATCTTTGCGCCGTATTCCAAAGAGTGTTCATCGACGTTCCTTGCGATAATCCGTCCATAAATCGTCGCGTTCTTTTGCCTTGATAAAGCTCTTAAGTTTGCATTCGAGTGTTGCTCAGGTGTTCCATGCCCACGGACAACTTTAAATGCGTCGGACTTTTTACGGTAAACCTCAGTGCATTGCTGATCCCACCATGGAGAAGGAGGTTTCCTGCGAAATGATGTTCCTGGAACTGGTCGAGTTTGAGCTTGAAGCGCGCTGTCTAAGAACAGATTGGAGATCTTTAAATTGGTGATTCCAAGACTTCGACAATTCCACTGTAGAACAGTGATCAAATCCCCGACAACATTAGGAAAATAATCCATCGAAGAGAATGCTAGGTGCAAGGAGGGGCCACTTAATTGTCAATTGCTTCAAATAAGTCTTCACTGTTGGAAGCATTGCCAAAACAATGCTTTTGAGAGGGTTAGAAATTTCGAGGTACCTGAAGATACCTTCGGCAATGTCATCAAATGAGAACAGCCCACTAGAGAAGGGGGCTTCTGTTCTTAAAATCGGGGCTTCATGGGTTTTAGATGTCCCCGGGAGAGATGGAAAGTCCTGGGTGTAGTTAGTGGTACGAAAACCAGGTGGAGTTGAATTTTCCTTTTTTTCACCTCTTCTTGAAATGGGCAAGCTGATTTTGGGCTCCAGTTCAGCAACTTTCCGTGGGCGGACGCGTCTTCTCTTTCGTGAAGCACCTATCGGAAAGCTGAATGGTGTCCCCTCTTCAGCCAAATCAAAGTCAGACTCGTCATATGACTGAGGAGCAAAGGGATTTGTATTGGCACTGGGTGATGGTGAGGCTTTTTTAACCATTTCGGCGAAAGATTGCCGGGAACGCTGTTTTAGCGAGCGTTCTAATTTTTCCCCGCGTTGTTTGTACGCCGGGCACGACGAGAGAGCATGAGGAGGAGTTCCCTTACAGAAAGCGCATTTTGGTGTGCTGTCTGTGCAGGCGCAATCCTCGTGCTTATCCCCACAATTAGAGTAGCGTGCCTTATTGCTGCAATGGGAGGTCGTATGTCTCATCTGCTTGCATTTTTCGCAGATCATTACCCGAGGTACAAACAACCGCACAGGTAGTCGAAGTTTTCCTAACTCGACGTAATGAGGGAGGGCTAATCCAGAGAAGGTCACACGAAACGAGTCTGAGTGGGTGAATTTCTTTTCACCCTTAGTAATCGATACTGTGCCTAGTTTTCGCACATCGAGTATCTTGACTGACGGAAGCAGAGGGTTGTTAAAGCGACCAACTCCCTGTTTCAACAGGATTTCAGGGGTCAAACTCCCTTCAATCTCAATACCTTGAGCTGGGATGTACACTAAATACTCCAGTGTAAAAAACTGAGAGACAACAATTTCGTTAGCTAGTTTAAGGTTGGACACAACTACCTTTAGTTAATTGGGTCTCACCTTAATTATCTCGGTCACGGCCGAGAATCGTTTCGTCAGATCGTTTGAAATCTGGTAAATATTGAGAGGTTTCGTTTTAGGCCAAAAATAGACAACCCAAGAACCAGCTGAACTACCTGGAAAAGCGCGCGATCGGGTAACATTAAGAGCTACACCATCATTTTGCGCCATAGATGATTCATCTTCCGATAAATCATCCATGGCTCGTTCGTGGGAGCTTTTGGCGCTCAACCGCTACCGCAATTATACGCAATCAATCACAGATAAACAAACTAAAGCTAAGCATACTGTTTTATACACTCTCACACACTCTCGGACACAATACAATTAAAATGAGTTCAGAATAGCGAGAAACAAAAACTGATCTTATAGGAACCACTGATCTATTGCTGCCGAGCGACGATGTGTGGCTGCGTGTACCGGCTAAACGTTGAGCTGAACGATGTTTATAATGATGACAATGATGATGATGTTGCTGGTTGGTGGTAGTTGGTGGATGGACGAATGCACATTACACACAATGGACTGCTGGTGTGTGTGCCGTATGGATGCGGAGCAATATGGCTTTTAGATCGTGGCAATATTGATAATTGCAATTAATAACGTTGCTGCACTGCTAAACACACAACGTTTTCTTCTTCAAAAACTGGATTTCACTCGCGATCAAGGAAAAAATAAAATAAAACTGAAGACTTGAAACAACTAGTAAAAAACTTCCAAAGCAACGTTCACTGAGCAATGCCAACATCGACGAATGATGAAAGGTTTTTTTTCATATTTGATTGACAGGAATGTGTATAACATCAATTAGAGTGGTTGATTTTGAGAGCTTAATTATTAAACGACCTGTGGAGACTGAAAAATAAGATTTAATTAAGTTTTTAAATGTCACTAATTTTGCTAAATCTTTGACATTCAGGCGATTTAAGTAAAGAACGCTGAAATACGCGTCTCTGTCAAAGGATTAATAAAATTAAAGGAATAATAAGCGATCTTATCTCTCACTTATGTGTCTTAACAGATGAGAAGCGAGTATCAAATTACGCATTTTCAATACTACTTCTATCTACGATTCGAAGCTATAAGGATCCTGTTGTTTTCTGGCCAGATCTTATGTCAAGCCACTACGCGAAATCCACGGTAGAATGGTACACCACCACCGAATGTTGCATTCGTTCCAAAGGACATGACGCCTCATAATTTCCCGCAAATTTGATCAATTGAAAACATTTGTGCAATGACGAAGGCACAAATTAGGAAACATGCCTCGACAGCCGACAGCTTGAAAAAGATTGGAATATAATGTCAAAATTTGTCGCTGATAAGTCTGTGCCAAATCTTATGGCGAACGTTCGCAAAAAATTGCGCTTACTAGCATACAACCGCTAGATTGCAAATATTAAGAACACTAACCTGATGTGCTACTCTAACGTTAACCGTAATAAAAACTGAATATCCAGCACTTGTGTATTTTTTTTTTTTACAGAAAACTGGGTGCGTCCATACTTTTAGTCCTTGAGAGCTTTATCCTTGACTATAACCTTTGTGTAGGTCCCATTCCATTGTTTAATTCCAGGCAGTGAGAGAGCGGACTCATTCAGACGGGTATTGAAGAGACGCTCGTATTTCAGCTGGAAAATAACCCGAAGCATACTGCCATGAAAGACCAAGTATTTCTTCCGGTGCGAGGATTTGTGGGTGATTCGCGATGCCATGATTGACAAAACTGGTGTTACAAATGAAAATAGCTAGAGATCCAAGTGAACAGCATGCCAAAGCGCGTGCAGTAGGACCTAAAGGCCAATTAAAGACACAATATTTATTAAAATGCTATTCTTTTAGCTATTCATTTTTAGTTTTTCCAAACGTCAATCATGCTCCTTCTGATCAGCCCCAAAAATCATTACATTATCAGTGAAAACTAAACATGTTTTCATCTCGCTCTCGCATTCAAGCGAACAATCCATTAAACATTTCATATTTTTCGAGCTTTATTTTGCAAAATTAAATTTTTAGTTCAACATCTAAGCGACTTACTCATTTCTAACGTCTGCCTAATGAACTTGCCATTTTTCCTTGTCATTTAAATGTAATGACTGTATTGTTAATTATGAGTACACCTACAATATAAATAAATAAATAAATATTTAAATATGTGCTATTTATTTTGCAACTCAAATTCATTTACATTGTTTATTGACCATCAAATAAGCCCATTACATCAGTATTCATTCAATTTTTCGCTCTCGTAACTTCTTCTTGATGTTCCTCATGTAGTTTTGCACAACCGTTCCGTCCGTTTTCGAATTTGATGTCATCTGCTCCTCTACACCCAAAATAAAAAAGCAAGATTGTAATGCAATTTCGCATGATTTGGTTTCATTTCTCGTAATGGATCGCAACTTGGAGAAAAAATGCAACATTGGTCGTGGGCAAAAATGCAACACATCAATTCGATTAGAAAAATTCAATGTGTGCGTGAGGTTGTACAGTTGATAAGTAGTAGTAAATTCAATGGCTCAAAAAAAAGATTACGATTCCCCTAGTGAGAATCGAACCGCGACCGTCAGCATGACGGCTCTTCATTGTAACCATCCAGTCATCGCAACAAGTTGAGGTGAACGGAATAAAAGCCCTACAGTAGCTTCGGTTGTCGAGGCACTCAACGTTACAACAATGAAGCAAATGTCAGTCGCACACACTTACACGGCTTCGTTTATTCAATAAAACGCATGGTGACTTGATGAGAAGGCGATAGGAGGGTGATGACGAGTGCAAATAAAAATAGAACACTTGACAGCGGAATAGCAACAGTGGAATAGGCGTAGCGGTGTTCTGTGCCATTGTCTCACCCATATTGAGAAGTTGTTGACGGTTGAACAAAATCCCAAAGGTTGCTGCGACTGTTGAGGTACTAGGCACACAGCGATAACCGTTTGCACACACGTGCATGGCTTTGTTTATACCATAAAAAGCTTTGTGGATCATGATGGGCAAAATTGCCTTGTCAGAATCATGCGGATTTCTCAAGATATGATTGCAAAAACTGCAATTGCATTTTTTGCTACAATATAAACTTTTGGGTGTAGCCTTCTTCCACGGCTTTCCATTCATCAAAGCCCAACATTTCTCAATAGGCGTTATTTGCGGACAATTTGGAGGATTCATCACCATTTTTACAAATTGGACATTGTTCTCTTCATACCAGTCCACCGCTGTTGCTTGCCCAAACAACACCTTTTTTCCAAATGTTTGGCAAAAAATCGATTTTTCCGAATTTGGAACATCCGTTTCACGCTTCATGATGTAAAACTGTGCCCCTGGGAGTGCCCTGTAATCCAATTTGACGTACGTCTCGTCATCCATGATAATGCACATGTGATTTTTGCTCAAAACGTCGTCGTACAGCTTTTGAGCCCGAGTTTTCAAGGGATCCTGAATTTGGCTGGAATACCTCCTTTTTTTCCTTTAAAAACTTTTCAAAGTTGTTTGTCCAAACTTGGGATTGAGGCACCTGTTTTTCTACCAATCCTTCAAAGTGTTATGCATAACAAACCGGTTGATCGCATTTTGGACCACACAGACACTAACACCTTCTTCTTTTGCAAATTTTCTTAGCGACAATCCCTTTTCAGTGCAGTACTTGGTCACAATCGATTTTCGCATTTCTTCCGTGTGATCTCGCATTGTTCCGCATTAAGTAAAACTTTAACATTTAATGAAGGTTTTCGTTTGTTGACAAGGCAAGCAACACATTGACACTAAACAGCTGTCAAAATAAGTCACAGTCTTTTTCATACAGAACTTCAAAGGTATACTCATAATTAACAATGCAGTCCTTAGTATCAAAGAAGTTAACTTCGGACAGAGAATTAAATGGAAAAAGTCAAGACAGATCGATGAATGAATACCTTTATTAGATACTCTCTCTTAGACCAACCGCACCGATACGGTAATATCGGTAAATTGTTACCCTGTTTAACAACTCAACACCGCACCGGTGGTTGGTAACCGGGTTGGAAAATAACAATTTGCTCGAACGGTGACCAGCCGGTTCGTAAATTTGACAACACGACCTAACCGAGCCGAGCGTAGCTATTTGAAAAAAAAATCCAAAACAAGTTGAAACGTTATAACAACGTGTTCATATGGAAGACTTTTATTTCAATTTGAGTGTTTCCGATTTGTTATTAACATGATTAATGCTAATTTCACGTTTATTATGATATGTTGTGGAAAACTGAGTGCACCAAAACCCCGTGGAAGGAATTGGACGCAACCAGACAACGAAGTGCTTTGCAGGGCTTGGCTGGATGTTTTCCAAGATCCAATCTTTGGGACAAACCAGAACGTCGAAAACCTGTACGGAAGAGTATTCAAACTATACACTGCATGAAATATTTATCGAAACGAAACCGGTTGCAAGAATAAATTTGAGTCTTATTGTGTTACCTTTTCATCAACGACCCGTGCGAGAGTGGGTGGCTAAATCAAAAGAGCAACGCTCTCAGTCTTCAAAATATTACCCAAATACAAACCCACCGGTGGGGATGATCTTAGTGCGCAATGTACAAAAGTTCATCTAAGGTGAGGTAATTCAAGATCAAGGTTAATCTGTCTAAAGGTGGTTAATGTAGCTACAATACTACAATTTGTAGTTCAGGTGGAACCATAAACGCTTCTTAAACGCTGAATTTAGCAAGCGGAGCTCAGGTACGACACAGTAAACAAAGAAATTAAATTTCTTCATGAAATGTCCCATCTGGATGAGTAAATAACGTATTAAGCTGTTTGAACTTTACCAGCGCTGCATCTTGGCCGAGGAGAATCCCATTGGTCCCAAGGACACCACCACCATCACTTTGCAGTATTATAATCGTTGTTAATGTTCTGATTCGCTGTGTTAGTTGGACAGAATAATTTTGGTTAATCGATTTTCCTTAAGAGCCTGAAATATAAAGATGAGAAGGCTGAACCCTGAAAAAAAAGCAACTAACAACCGTAGATTCTGAAAGCTAACAACCTTGACTCGCTGTACGAAAGACTCGCGGTTCCAAAGTTGACGATCAATAGTACAATGTTGACAGAAAACCGTTGGTTCCAATTTTGACGCTTTACCTCTTTGTGATTCACACGCTAAGAAAAATGTATTCTCGTTATTGGGCTTTTCCAATGCAATACGCATTCGATTTTGGGATGACGATTTTGATGACAACATTTGAAGGATAATCATCTGGATTCTAGAAAATCGTCTTTCGCCTGCATCTATCATTCGAAAATGCGATTTCAATGTTTCGATATCAACCGACGGTGGATTCATTCGATAAAAGGAGGATGTTTGGGTTCAGTGTAGTTACCGTTGTCACTTCTATGCCAACTGAGTTTTGTTTGCTGCAATGAATGAAGTGTGGCTTAAAAATCTGCTGTCACCGTTGTTTTGATTATCAAACAGTAAGCATGAATTTCATTAGACGAAATCTGAATATCATCTCTCGTGATGATGCATCATCGTTCCATAATAAAAGATACTAGCAATGTTGAGCAAAAATACCCTGGACTAGGCTGCCCTTGCATATTTCCAGATCCCGACGGGTAATTGATAATCATTGTTGTTGATTGAATTTCATTACTAACATTTCGAAATTCATATTGAAAATAAACATGTTTACAAATATGAATATCAAAGCATTTTGAAAATCGAACGTTCATTCTTTTGGTTGCCTTTGTTGTCACGAGTTATCATTTGATTTTCGCATGAAACTTATAGGTAGTCAATGTTATGTTGCCTGAAAATCCACGCTTTTGAACCTAACGAGCATGACTTTTATCAAGACTGCTTTTAATATTTTCTTATATTGTGGAAGGTTATTAATTTAATTCGTTGATTCACTTAGGTTTTGAAATCGTTAATGCATTATCATTTATTTATTTATATTTTTAACTAGCTTTCGACGAACATCCAATACTTTATTATTAAGTAATGAATGTGATCGGAATTCTACGTCACTTTACTCTAATATAAACACATTAGATTTTGCTGGAAGCGTTAAAATTAAAGTTGTGTAACATGCTGTCCAAAACCCACCTGTTCCCATGTCATGAATATTCTGATGTTTCGAAATAAAGATACTGATAAGGAATAACACTTGTTCTTGTGTTTGGTATATTTTCCACATCGAGATTGCTGCAGACCAAACTAAACCTTTGATGGAAAGTGGAAAGCCACAACTGATAATATCGCTTTTCTTCGAGGAAAGCTAGCTTGACTGAAAATATTAGCATCTAGGAGAGTTACCTAAAGTAGGAATTAAATCGTCACATTCTATTTGAATCAATTCAAATTAAAGATTTTAACCTGTTGATTGTAATTCAAACCTATTGCGTACTGAGAAAAATATATTAGGACCTAGCTACATTTTCTAAGGGAATGCTGTTGTATGTTTGAATGTTTGCATACAGTAAGAAGAAACATTAAAACTTAGGCACTAGCTTTTAAATAATTGTATATTGTTGATGCCATAGGAAACCGATATCACGATGTAAAAAAATGGAAACAATTTGTAAATTATAATAAGGAATCGATATCGTACTGAGTAGTTAAACGGCCAACATAAGAAACCCATATTGTTATTACATCCCAAAACAAGAGCTATGCGCAGTAGAAGTTGTTCATCCAAACCAAAGAAATTTATCGAAGCATAGAAATCAAATTGTGTTATGTAAAGTAAATCAAAAGAAAAAGAAACTTCACCAGCCACGGTTATTGGTTTCTGCCACATAAAAAGCGTAAATAAATAAGAAAGAAAAAATCGATCAACAAACAACTATCCAAAAAGAAAAGAAAGAACTGCAGTTTTATGTTACCGTAGGAAGTTTAAACATACGAGTGAGCAAACTCAAGTATTGGCGCTGAAACTCCTACTTGTTTCAAATCAGCCAACGTGGCAGACTAAAAAAAAAAGACAAAGAAAAGTTCAAACCAGTGTGCATTTATTGAATAAAGGTAAACAACACAGAGTTTCTATGGAACGAAAGTGGCAGTTGCAACGATGGAGTATGTTCAGTATGGTAGAAGAGAGAATAAATAAATATAATTTGCGGAATGAATCTGTTTCAAATGATAGAAATGAGTGTTTGTCCTTGCCAGAGAAATTGAGAAAGCCATGATTCGTTAATTGATTTGTATGTTAGGTTTTGACTCTTCCCGTTGAGGGCACACAGAAGTGGACCGCTTCATCAGAGATAAGTTCGATGACCTCGTTTTTCGTATTTCACTTGAAATAAAAGAAGACTATCTACTTAAGATACGAAAGTGCTTCAAGTCGCTCCACTACCAACTACCAGATAGACAGATAGACAATTTGGCATCATTATCAAGATCAGCAGGAACAACTGAGCGAAACTAAGTGTATCCTCTTACCCGGAAGGCCGCATTGTTTCTCTTCTCGGTCTACCCGGTTCTCTTTGGTCAGTGGGTGGAAAAACTAAAGAGCCGGATATAATTAACATTCATTACAAATGAGCTAACTCGAAAGGAGCACTCGGGCAGCTTACCCTTTTAAAACCTCCGAAGGGAGACTTGCACCATACTAGCAGAGAGGAGCAGAACGGAACGGTAAAAATTGAAAACCACTGGTCCATATCTGCCCTGGGATCAGAGCAACCATTTGCCTATTTGATTTGGAAAACTTCCAGCTGGCAGTCGTCAAGGCACTGTGTTTGTATGCATTTTTCTTTCTTTCGCCTTTGGGTATGCAACGGTAGTGGCACCACTTTCCTCACCCAAGCAGGCGACGAGAGCTTGAAACGATCAAATGGAAAAGTTTAACGCGGCAAGATGCCATGCAGCAATTTTCAACTTGCACGACCAAAGCGGGTTCACTGAAATTGGATGAATTAAATGTTTCGCTTTGTTTGAGAAAGCCACTTAAATATCGGGTGAATCGGGTTTATTGCTATGATACCAGACTTATTGAAAAGCAGTTTTAAACAGTTATTAAAGGAAAATTCCTAGAACTGTTCTTCCACATATCGCTCTATGGGCCAATGTCATCGTCCGTGTCCATTTAGTGTGCACGCTTTTTCTAAACAACCCAAAATTGAGTACGATTGACACAAATTCGTCGGAAGTACACTGAACCAAATAATCTTATAAATTTCATAAGGTTCAACTTATGAACGATGGTTTGGAATATCATAAGGTCGACTTATGAATGGATTTTGTTTCACCCGACGTTGTTCTTGTACGCCTTTAAGCTTTCCTGATCACAAGTGTTGATATATACTAGTGGGCAAGTTACTGGACTCACAACGTCAACGTCCAAGGTTCGAATCCAGGTTGCTCCATAGTTTTATTTTTTCAACATCATTATATTTCATAAGATAAATTTATGAAATTCATACTGATTCCTTATAGCAAATAATCATAATGTAATCTTATGAATATCGAAAGTTTATTTCGCTGAGTGTATGGCTACTCAAAAGTGAGTTTATATTCGTTCTATATATTCATCCGTTATGATTTAAAGCAGTTTTATTTTGCCTGTGGGCACAAATGTATGCGACATTTGATTTGCGTTTTCGATTTGCACTTCTGATATCGGCATTTCCTTTTTTCTGAACGAGGTAGAACTTCTGAGAAGTGATCAAGTCCGTCATGAGCAGGTGGAAGGTAATCTTGCCTTGGGTTATGATGATGCCATGTTAACCGCTTCGTTATCATTCCAAACTATCGATGAAATTGTTACTCCATGAACTGTTTCAAAACATTCCAGGTAGGTATCCGTAGGAAGCTTACTGTAAGAAATTCTTTTTTTATGAAAAGTTCCTAGGGCAAATATACATGTCCATCTATCCAGCAGGGCACTTTTCACAAAACTTAAAACAAGCATTTGTTCTTAGGTACCCTGCTGAATAGACGGTCGATTTTGCGAAATACTTCATAAAACGTTATAAAAATTAACCCAAAGTAATGTACCAATAGCGTACCTTCCGAATTTGATGTTGGATTTAAACGTGCCTAAAACAACGTACTTACTTATATAAACCTTTTTTTTATACATTATATGTAAGATTTGACTTCGGATTTAGATTTTTCAGATAATTCTAGCCCTAAATGACCTATAAACATACTACTTAAGTGCATCCTACGCTACTCTATAGTCAAAAATGTATTTTTAATAATACGTTTAAGGCAACACCATTGAATGGCTACTTTCTGCTAAGCGTTTTGTATACCCTGTGACCAATGACTTTTGGGTCACAATAAACTGATTGGTGAAAAGGCCAATGGAGGTTTAGACACACACAAAAATTGTAATTATGTTTGTTATGTGCCGGCGTTGTTGCTCGGAATGATCAAAAAGTATCTGTCTCCACTTTGTTTAGTGTTTGAGTGTGCCTTAGGGTGTTTATAATTAACTGTACTACCAAAAGATGGCCCATGTACTGCCATACAATTTATTTATTTATTTGCACAATTTTCCCCTAGTTTGTTTTTCCATATTCTTTCAACCATGCAATCAAGCAATCATTATTATTTGCGAAAACAAGGATAAGGAAATTTGAATTTTGTAAAAGCTAAGCATGCAGCCACTTTGTCGGAGTTAACGTGTAATTTAGTTGAAGATACCAACCAAAACTTTTTTTGAGTGTTACTTTCTTCTGTGTTTGTGTTCCGTCATTACTCCTGTCACCGATTGTCCATTATCGTGAAACACCGTCATCATCTTCGTCATTGTTTAAAAATCATGATGGGGTCGCTTCAATTACGCTGACTCATCGACCGCTATAAATAGGGACGGCTGAATAGAGTCAGGCCTCTTTTGTATTTTATTTTTCCGGTGGAGTGACGTAAAGTGACGGTTGCACGGTTAAGTACGCCCAAAACTAATCGCAGTAGTTTCAAGTAGTTACGGTTGAAACTAAAAAATTAAAACTACAGTGAAAATACCACAAAAAAACAAAAAACACTTAATTGAAGTAATGAGCACAGGTGAAGTGGGGAAATCAGTCTTAAATGCGTTATTCCGCCTTGACCGTGACGTGCACGAAGAGAAAATCAAGCAAACTAGTGGTGAACACTAAAACTAAACAGCAGTGGAAGAGAATTAGTGGCCGAGCGGACAGTTTTCCATTTGTGGTGTATAGAATAGACTGTAACTGTCCGTCTCAATAAATATGATGCAGCTCACTTGAGGACTTCATCAAGAATATTGTGCATACGCGAACGGTACCACTCCCCAGACCTGGCTCTAAAACTCTGGCTCGCTCTTATGGGCTTACCGTCACGCTAGTGGTTCCCTTGTCAAGTGTGGGAACCGGAAGAAAGAAGAAAGAAGAAAGAAGACATCAGAGAAGAACATCGGTCATCGGGAGCAGGAAGGAGTCAACGGACATCAAACGGCCGCAACGGTGAGCTCACGGTGACAAATAAAATGTGTTAAATTGAAAGGAGAAGTCTTTATATTTTAATTAAGAAAATAATGTCTGGCTTTCTAAACCTTCATTGACGGCCCTATAAGGTTAGGAAAAAATCTTGTTTTCGCCATTTTGTAAATTTCTGCCTTTTCACCTAACAGTGGGTTGAAAGTTTGCCTATTTAAATTTCCTCCAGGAGACTGACAGCATATACGACCCTTAATATGTTATGCGGTAAAGTACCCCTTACCTTTTCACCGCGGAATAGTTAGAAACTATCAACCCCTGAATGTAGATAACATTCAAAAATTATAAAGATAACTTTTAGGCATGGCTTTTTAGGCTTTTTATCATAAAAAGACCATCTGTACACGTATCGGTTGAATGTACGTTGTTGAGAAGGCATGGTTGATTCTCCAAGGAGGATTTAGTTTTTCTGATTATTTTCATAAATACGTAGCTTCGGGATAATTTTGTGCCCTAATGAGGTCTTTGTCTTCGATAGAAGACATATCGACTCATGACTATGAACCGGGACCAACGGCTTTACTTCCCTTCCGAAGGAAGACGTGACCAGAAAAACCACCGACGTCGACTGGGATTGAACCCAGACCCACTGGGGTGCCAAAGAGCAGTCACGCTTACCACTACAACACCGACGCCGGCAATCTTGTAATTTTGTACTTAACGTGATCAGATTCAAACCGATCAGACTAAAAAACAAGTTGTGAAGAATTTTTTTTTGCTTAAGCTTATTTTCATCCATATTTTGAGTTCGATCGCAACCTACTATAGTCACCTTCACACTTGTTTGTACCTTAACGTCACAAAATCAAAAGAGCTGGTCAGAAGAATCGATTTATTCCGATGAGCTGATCGGTTCAGATCCGCTCTTCAAAATGAGCTGAATTGCACATGTCTAATTAAAACACAGACACCTGGAGCGTGGGTAAGCCAGCAACGGTAGTAGTGTGTAGAAATTTTGGAAATACGTAATGTGATTGCTGAAATCCCGAAGTATTTTTGACAGCCGCACCACTACATTTGCTGCTGCCCCCTAATCAGGAGTTACCGGTAACACCAAGTTGTCACCAGCACTGCGGTAAACTTAAAAAAGATACGAAAATCTATACGAATCGGACAAAACAAAAAGCTTAAAACTCCATTTGTGGGGTTTGTGTGCCATGTACTGAAGAATAAGTGCCTTCATCGTGGTGGCACATATCTGCTCATCTACGCAAAAAGGTTGAGAACCGATTTTAATTTATCATTGTAATTTTCAAAGACGGGTCAGATTTTGTTTGATTTGTCAAAATCCTCTGATGTCTTAACAGGCATGATGCCCTTGTCGTTTTTTTTTTATCTAGTTCATTTATTTGGGAGGCTCAATTGCGTTAGCTTTACGGAGCCGATAATTCATTGATTTTTGTATAATGTAATGACTTAATACTAGGATTAGTGGGATGTGGCCCGTTTACTCGCGGTTTACTCGAGGTTAAAACAGGTGACATTTTTTGGGATGGGTTGGAAAGAGGAACATGGAAATAGGATTCTTAAGTCTCATCCGATAGTTGTCGCCAGCACAATAACTTGGTGCGTAATGGTCAGGGCTCCATTTTGTATTCTACCGGATGTGGTTACCATTGGGCAACGATGAGACTCCTCAGATGTCGGAACAAAACAAACACAAACTAATGAATAGAAGAACAAAAATACATACAAGCAGATTAAATTCTTATACTAGACATTTGAAGAATCACATAAATCGATTGCATATAGCACAGATCGCGGGATCCCAACACATCTCTTATAGGAACATAAGGTTGTCTTCCTTGGGCCTCTAGGGTATTCAATAGTTGCGTTCTGGCGGCTTGATTATCCGTGCATTGCCAGACTGCGTGATCGATGTCATCATAACCGTTTCCACACCGGCAAAGATTGCTGTCCACGAGGTTAATTCGGAAGAGATGTGCATCTAACTGGTAGTGGTCATCACACGGATGAAATCACGGCTAACGTGCAGGTCCTTAAACCACGCCCTCGATGAAACAATAGGAATGATGGAATGTAACAGCCGTCCTAGATTTCCGGTGTCCCAATCGGTTTGCCAACTCGAAAGGGTACTCTGACGTACTAAATGATAAAATTCATCGTGTGAAATTTGTCTATCATACAAATCGCCTTCCTGGGCGCCCACCTTTGCGAGCGAGTCCGCTTTCTCATTGCCTGGGATTGAGCAATGTGAAGGGACCCATACAAAGGTGATCAAATATGATCTTTCGACCAGCGCACTCCTCTGTTCCCTTAGTTTTGAAAGGAAATAAGAAGAGTGTTTAATAGGTTTCGTCGACCGAAGAGCCTCAATCGAACTGAGGCTGTCCGAGAAGATGAAGTAATGGTCTGCGGGCATGTTGGAAATCATCCCCAATGCGAAGTTGATTGCTGCCAGCTCAGCAACATAAACAGAACAAGGTTCCTGAAGTTTGTGGAAGGCGCTAGAGTTTTCATTGAAGACACCGAAGCCAGTGGATCCATTGAGGCGAGACCCATCAGTGAAAAACCTTTTTTCGGACTTGACGTGTTGGTACTTTTCAGTAAAAATACGCGGAACAATAATAGAACGAAGTTGATCCGGAATCCCATGAGATGCTTGTTTCATGGAAAGATCATAATGAATTGAGGAACTGCTATAGGTGAAGTGAGCATGGTCTGGAGTATAGCACGGAAGACAAATATCCGACGATATGTAGTGGTGGTAAATTCTCATAAATCGAGATTGTGTGTTCAGCCCTATCATTTCTTCAAAATTGTCTATTACAAATGCGTTTTTCACTCCACATTTGATTAATATTCTGAGCGAAAGCTCCCAAAACCGGTTCTGGAGGGGTTTACACCTGCCAGAACTTCAAGACTCAAGACGCAGACAACGATATTGAATTCGTTCCAATTTTATAAGGTGACTTTTTCTTGCCGAGAGAAAGCAAAAAGAGCCATACTCTAGAAGAGAGAGAATAGTTGTTTTATAAAGAGTTATGAGGTCTTCCGGATGAGCACCCCACCTTGTGCCACAAATTGAACGGAGAAAGTTGACCCTTTTCTGGCATTTTTGCTTCAAATACTCAATGTGGGCATTCCAAGTGCATTTTGAATCAAACCAGACCCCAAGGTATTTGAAAGACAACGATTGAGTAATGTTTCTGCCCAAAAGATTAAGCTGCAGTTGAGCTGGGTACCGCTTTCTAGTAAACACTACCAGTTCAGTTTTCTGCGGTGAGAAATCAATCCCCAGACTCCTAGCCCAAGAAGATAGGTTATCTAGGGAATTTTGCAATGGTCCTTGCAAGTTGACGGCATGTGAGCCTCTTAAAGAAACCACACTATCGTCAGCAAGTTGTCTTAGCGTGCATTGTTCTGCCAAACAATTGTCAATATCTTTGACGTAAAAGTTATAAAGAAGAGGGCTGAGGCATGAGCCTTGGGGTAGGCCCATGTAACTAATTCTGGAAGTGGTCAGTTCTCCAAGTGAGAAGATCATTTTCTTTTCTGACAACAAATTGTACAAAAAATTATTTAAAATTCCAGGAAGTCCACATCTCTGCAGATTTTCTGACAGGATTTCAATGGAAACTGAATCAAAAGCCCCCTTAATGTCCAGGAATACTGAAGCCAATTGCTCCTTGTGCGCAAAGGCCAGTTGAATATCTGAGGAAAGCAGCGCTAGACAATCGTTTGTTCCTTTGCTCTTACGGAACCCAAACTGTGTATTTGATAGCAAGTTATTCGATTCGATCCAGTGATCGAGCCTACGAAGGATCATCTTCTCCAACAATTTTCTAATGCACGAAAGCATAGCAATCGGACGGTATGAGTTATGGTCAGACGCGGGTTTGCCAGGCTTTTGAATGGCTATCACTTTGACCTGTCTCCAATCAGGTGGTACGATGTTGTTTCGAAATAAGGAATTGAACAAGTCCAGCAAGCGTCTTTTTGCGATATCAGGGAGATTTTTCAGAAGTTTGAATTTTATCATATCGCATCCGGGCGAGGAGTTGTTTGATGAAAGAAGGGCCATAGAGAATTCCAGCATTGTGAATGGTCTGTCCAGAGAGCCACCGTTTGGAGACGTTTCTCGAAGAATATGTTTTGCTGGAACAGAATCCGGACAGACCTTTTTCGCGAAATCGAATATCCATCGGTTGGAGTATTCATTACTCTCATTAGTAGATGAGCGGTTACGCATGTTGCGAGCCACCCTCCACAAGGTGGTCATTGAGGTTTCTCGTGAGAGTCCCTCGACAAAATTTCGCCAATAACCGCGTTTTTTTGCTTTGACAAGTTGTTTTAGCTGTGTTTCAAGCTTTGAATATTCCTCGAAGTGAGTGGAAGTCATGTGTCTACGAAAAGCTTTGAAAGCGTCAGATTTTTGCAAATACAATTTTGTGCATTCATCGTCCCAGCCAGGTGTGGCTGGTCTCCTTTTGAAGGGTGCACTTGGAACTTTTCTTTTTTGTGCTTCCAATGAACTTTTGTAGATCAGATCGGCAAGGAATCGATATTCTTCTAACGGTGGAAGTGTATCGACGGATTCAGTACCGATTGTTACCGCCGTTGCATATTTTTGCCAATCGATGTTCCTTGTTAGGTCGAACGGAACTTGAGACGGCTCTGAAGGATGAGGGCCACACTTAATAGAAATGATGATCGGTAAGTGATCGCTACCATGGGGATCATTGAGGACTTTCCACAGACAGTCCAATGAAAGCGATCTGGAACAGAAAGATAGGTCGAGTCTGCTTTCTTGAGCAGGAGGTTTAGGTATGCGTGTCGCTTCACCAGTGTTCAAAATTGACAAATTGAAATCGTCACATAAATCGTAAAAGATAGCCGCCCTATTGTCATCATATAGGTCCCTCCACCCAGTACCATGGGAGCTCATGTCACCCAGAATCAATACAGGGGACGGCAAAATAGAGACTAAATTCCAGAGTTGACTGCGGCTAATAGAAGTTCGAGGAGGAACGTAAACTGAAGCTATGCAAAGGTCTTTATTCTTTGCAGTTATTTGACAAGCGACGATTTCGACGCCTGAAAGAGCTGGTAGGGAAATTTTATAGAAAGGGTAGCACTTTTTGATCCCTAAAAGCACTCCTCCATAAGAATCGTCTCTATCCAGGCGTAAAATGTTAAAATCGTGGAAGTTGAGTTCATTGTCTGAAGAAAGCCATGTTTCACAAAGAGCAAATACATCACAATCGGAATTGCGAACTAAAAATTTGAACGAGTCTAGTTTAGGCACCAGACTACGGCAGTTCCATTGTAATACAGTGATCATATCTCCGACCTGATTCGATGAATTATCCATCGAAAGATATGATCGATCCAATGAGGGGCCATGAAACAGTCAATTGCTTAAGGTATGATTCCAATGTCGGAAGCAAGGCAGAAACTAAGCATCTAAGAGGGTCTTGAATATTGAACATGTCTAAAATGAATGCCACAATGTCCGAAAAAGCTATCAATCCTCTATCGGACTTGGGTTCCTTTTGAAAAGGTTGAGGAGTAGCATTTTTATTGTTATTATTCGTTTTAGGCAATGGCGGAAAGTCCTTACTGCATCCAGGAGTTGGTGCAATAGGAACCCTCGGTTTTACAATTTGTTCCCCATTTGCCTGGAAATTTTGCAGTCTTTTGGAGGTGACTTTTGTTACCTTACGGCGCACTTTCGGAGGAGAACGTTTCCTTTTCGAGGATCCGGGTGCGTGTACCACCGAAGAGTCACCTTCATCAGATACGTCAGAGTCCGATTCTTCAGCTGACAAAATCGAAAATTGGTTTTCGTCTTGAGCGGCTGTTGCAGACTTAAGCATTTCTGCATATGTCTGCCTGGAGCGTCCAGTAATGGAACGCTGCACTTTATCGGATTGCCATTTGTACCGTGGGCACTGCTGCAAAGAGTGAGGATTCTCACCACAATAAACACATTTCTGCACAGCTTGTGTGCAAGAATCCTCAGTGTGGTTTTCACCACACTTGCCACAACGGAATTTGTTTCCGCAATGACTGGCCGAATGTCCCAGTCTTTTGCAGTTGGTACAATTATATACCCTCGGTCTATACAGGCGCACCGGGAAAAAAGCTCCATCCAATTTAACATAATTTGGGAGAACAGAACCGGCGAAGGACACCCGAAACGAGTCTGAAAGTTGATAGACCTTTTTTTCGTCTTGCAACGATGCTGAATGTAGTTGTTTTACATCCAGAATAGTTACAAGTTCACGAGCAACTTTAGAGTTCTTGAAACAACCAGAAGCTCGTTTCAGGTCCTCGACCGTCAGACTCGTATCAGAGACAACGCCATCGATCTCCACATCTCGCGAAGGGACATATACACAGTATTCGATATTGAATACTTCGTGATCAGCAATCTTGTTGGCTATTTCATAGTTCGGCGCTTCTACACGCAGTCTATTAACCCTCTCTTTATGTATAGAGACACCAGGATACTTACGCAGCAACTCTCTTGAAATGTCGAGAGTTTTCAACGGTTTATCTTTGGGCCGAAAAAAGACAACCCAAGGTCCCTTTGAGAACGGGTGGTAGTGCTTTATGCGTGTAACTTTGACCTCAGGAGAGGCCATAACTATGCACGGGAAGCAAAAACACAATCACACAAAAAAAAAACCCTTCACCAATCAATCAATTTAAATGCTAATAAAAAAAATAATAAAAAAAATTGCGAATACCATGCAGAGAAAAAAAAAAATTGAGAAAAAAAAAAAACTTATCGCTAGTGGTGACAATCAGGCCTACCACCCTAATTGACTTTATTAGTTTCTCCCCTCTACGGGGGAGACACAACACACACGCTGCTGCGAGGCAAAATTCTACAACAATAGCTGTTCACTTGGCTATACAATTAGACACAGCGGACGACGTCAACAACCTCAGCGGTTCGATGTTCGATGTTCGCTTGCTTACACAACAGCTGTAGCTGTTTGAGTTCGTTAATTTATTGCAACGATTGATGTTTTATGCTGGACTCTACCATATAAGTACTAAGACTTTATGGTGAGCTTCTTCCTCGGGCACTTATCACCTGTGTCACTGCGTTAACTTTACGAAAAAAACCACTCTAGGCAAAAAAAAACACTTGTTAACGGGCAACGTGATGAGACACGGTACGTCTAGACCGGCTCAGCGCTCGATTCGGAATGATGCCCTTGTCGTTAAACAGCAACTGTCGGTGAATTTCATCAATTCTGTTTCGTGGCATTGTGTTTTGGATGGGCAGTAATGCATATTCGCTCCAATAGGACCTCACGCTTGTGAATCGGTAAGCAGACATGTAAATAAGAACTTCAAAATTCTTTCTTATTTTCAAAGCTGTTGTAGAAAAGTTGGCCATGATGATTTTTTGCTTCGCATAAAGGTTGGTCTGAGTTGCTTTGTGCTCCAGGATGCTATCGAGAGTGCCCAGTTCTCTAACTGTTCCAGGTCGGGTTCATCAAAAAGTAGGTCTGATTACGGAAATCTTGATGTTTTTAAATACTGTAGGCTTAGAATCGATTTCATTCACAGCTCCAGTGAACGCTCCAGGTCCCACAATTGGGCTCGAATTCCCTATGCTGATCCTGGAAACCATAGCGATGTCCTTCCTCGGTTATTTGGTTGGGTGGTAATGTAAACAGTTCTTCTATTTCAGAGTCGTGGAAACAATCGTCATCACTATTACTAAAGTCGTTTCTTGCATCAGGTTCCTCATCACTTTCGAACTCGTTTTTCAGTAAGTAAGTCGGTTGTCGTACACTCCCGCTTCACTTTACTCTATTTTTTAGTACAATTGTATGCTATATCTTTTTCTCTCACGGGAATGATACTCAATTTTCGTTAAAAAGTGAATCAACTCAATTTTGAGTAGATCCACTTTTTACGAAAATTGAGTAACCTTTCCGTGAGAGAAAAAGAGATAGCATGCAATTGTACTCAAAAATTGAATAAAGTGAAGCGGGAGTGTAGATAGTCAAAATTGACAAAACCAACTTTCCACCTATGTATGATACAGGTTTCATCCAATCAAAAATCTTCTGTTTACATTCTGTATGTACTAAATGGTGTACCACATTAAGGGGGGATGTACAGTTAAAACGAGAAAAAAAACTCATTTTTGAAAATAAATTTTCAAGGAGAAGTCTTAACTCAAATCAATTGAAATTTTTTTACAATTATAAAAGTATTCATGTAGTATACAAAAATATTTTTTTCAAATTATTATCAACAAAATGGCGGCCGTTAGAGTGCGTTGAAAAAGTCGTTGTATTTTGCTTGTGCCGGCTCTCCTGGTCGCAGTTTTGATCTGAAACCTTCTAACCCGAAAAAAAATCAGTGGGGTTGTGTACAAGACACGACCGGTTTACGTAGACTACGTTAAACCAAGGGATGCATTATAATGTCAGGGAAATTCTGTGTGGCTATTCCCGAGTAAAGTCTTACATCATAATGATAGCAATTCGAAACTTTATTTTGATATCAACATCAAATTAATATCAAAATTTGATTTCACTTCACTATTGTCAAATTCGATATCACATTTAGTTTTTATCTTGCTGTAATCTTGCGTTCACTTTTCTTTAAGAAAGGTCGCTTTGCTTTCATTATCTGGACAGATTGTCAACTAGATTACTCATTTTGCTATCAACAGGAAAAATGTACAGCAAATTAAGTTTTCATTTTGCTCTCAGTGATAGCAGGATCAGTTTTAAATTTGATGTCACAGGAATAATTTTTTTGCTATAAATGTTGATCTTTTAACCGTTAAAACGACCAAAACGATTGCAACCTGAGTAATCATAATGGGCAATTTCACAACATCATGCTGAGTTTTCAATTTGATCTCAAACTCTTCTCGGGTTATTAGCGTTAAAAGGGTTTCAATTATTTGTGCCGGTCGCTTACCTTTACCGATAGAAGCAGTTTAAGTCACAGTATGCGGGTGCGGCTCTTATGGGACATTAGACCAGCGTTTTGAAGCCAGTATGTAAGAAAATTGTATTGTACGCTCTTGAGATATTATTTGGTGGCATTGAAAAGGGCCGTTTGGTTTTATGGAGTCAGTATGTGGAAAAATTCTCTTGTACACTCTTTATAACTCTTTGGTGGCCCTGAAAAGGGCCTTTTGGTTTAAATGATGACATGGCCACGGTTGCACGTTTTACGATGGACTATCTTTAAATCCTAGAAGATAGTTGAGGATCTGTTAAGGAATATGAAATTATTAAATTATTGATAGTTTTGCTCATTCTTATAATCATAATCTCTTGACACTACGAAATGATTATCCGTCGAAAATCAAAATCGTTGGACGGTGTTTCAAGAAAAATGCATAATAGTGCAGGCATTGCAAACGGAGGTCACGAACGAAGGCCGAATCTTCATCACGACTGGTTGTTTAATCACAGTTCAAAGCCAAGTCGAGATAAAGGTACTTCTTCATGAAATCAATGAAGGGAAGTTTCTCGTACTTTGGAAAAATGATGTTTAAATTGCCAGTCACAATAACAGGCATACTTTTCTGATGTATTTCACCAGGTTGCGTGCAATAAAATATTTTATCTGTTTGATTGTGCGACCTGGCAAAAACATATATAGTGTTGAACAATATATCAAACAAACAAACAAACAAAGAAATCTAATTCTAAATCATACCTGGTACAGTACATACTGTGATTTCCCGTATGTTCGCTCTTTATGCGCTTTCTGAATCTGCTCAAGCGTTCTGGATCAAACCTGTTAGGCATTCTCACTTTCAGTATGTTTCTCAAAAAGTTTTTCTTCCTAGAGGTAGGACTCTATCCAACGCGAATCGTTAACACAACAGAACAACTGTTTATAACACACTACTAATTGGAATTTACAGAGAATGTTGGTTCATGTTCGACATCGAAAATGGTGTCCGTGATAGGGAATTTGTGTGCTTTAAGGTATGCGACGAATGGAAAACAAGTATTGCTACTGGCTACCAATCGACAATTTGAAACTAAAATCCCAATTAAACAAACTCTCAAGCTGAGAATATGAAATTGAAAGTAGCAAAAGAACAGATTATTTCCGCCTACTGCTGCTTGCCCACAAGGACGCTTTCCCCCAAACAGCAGCGTTTTCGAAGTCGCTGCGAAACAATCGACACGATGAGGTAAGATGGCGGCTTGCACACGCGATTGTGCGCCCCCATAATCCGCCATTTTACCTCATCGCGACGATCGCTGTTTGGGAGAGCCTTGGTACTTACCACCACCAGCTGCTAGGCGACCACCAACTGCATGCGAGACGTACATGGAGAGACGCATGACATGATTGGTTATAGTCCCTCTCTAATACAAAGAAGAAGAAGATGATGCAAGACGTTCCTTGCTTCGATTTGAAATCTGTGATAGGAAATTTGGTAAATTTACTCTGCAAAATGATATTATAAGACATCACTTTATATTTGCGTTATTTTCAATTGTTTACTATTGTTTGAGAATAATGTTTGACAATTGAATTGGAGCGTGGAGACATTTCCGACCGATTGAAGAAGAAATCATGTAAATCTATCGTGTATTATTTGAGTTATTCGCGTACAAAACGTACGGTTTTTCGTGACGGTCGCAATATTTTAGATTTTCATTTGACACCCTACCCTTGCCGTAAGACGTAGTCTACGTCAAAATAACATTATTTACATTTACAGTTTGTAGATGAATTGAAAAAAAAAGTCAAAAAAATAAATTTGCACTTTTGGCGTAACTTTATTGAAATCCAAATCCAAATCCAAATATTGAAATACAATTTTTTCCGCCATTTTATCAAATTTTTCCATATTTAATAATATAATATTACAATAAGTTTAAATTCATATAGAAGTTAAAACTATGATGAAGAAATCCTGTTAGTTTCAGCTTAATAGAATAATTAGTTTCTGAGTTATCACCGGCATAAACTCCGAAAATGTTGTTTTGAGAAAAACGCGTTGAAAGTTTTAATTATCGGTCTGCGCGCGAAGAAGGCGTCTTCTTAAAACGATGAAAAGAAACACTTGGAGTTCGAATTTCGAAAAAAAAAGCGTTTCGGGAACGTATTCTACGGGAATTTTTTAACTTTTTATGCAATAAGAAAAAAATGAGTTTTTTGGTCATCCTAACTGTATATCCCCCTTAAATTGCATCACTGTCTTCAGGAAGTCTGTCCAACTATTTGGCTTCGCCCACGACGTTGATATCGTAGCACGTAACTTTGAGACGATGGTGGAAACGTACATCAGACTTAAGGCTGAAGCTAGTAGGATTAGGCTTGTGATTAATGCGTTGAAAACAAAATACATGAAGGGAAGAGCCTCACGAGAAGACAATGTTAGTTTCCTAGCACGAGTTCAGATCGACGCTGATGAAATCGAAGTAGTAGACGAATTCGTGTCCTCCCTTAGCTCAGTCGGTAAAGGCGCAGCTACAAAGCAACACCATGCTGGAGGTGGCTGTGTTCGATTCCCGGTCTGGTCTAGGAATTTTTCGTTAAGGAAAACTTCTCGACTCCCTGGGCATAGCGTATGATTGTACTTGCTACACAATCATACTAATGCAAAAATGGTAACTGGCATCGAAAGCTCTCAATTAATAACTGTGGAAGTACATCTAGAACACTAAGTTGTGAGCAAGCAATAAGCTAATTGTGAAAGCAATAAGCTTGAAATGCTAAAGAAGCAGAAGACGAATTCGTGTAACTGGGCTCATTGGTGAACGCCGATAACGACACCAGCAGAGAAATGAAAAGGCGCATTATAGCTGGCAATCGTGCCTACTTTGGACTCCGAAGGACGCTAAGGAGACAAAGTTGACCATCTACAAGACATTAATTAGACCGGTAGTTCTCTACGGCCACGAAACATGGATATTGCTAGTGGAGGACCAACGCGCCCTTAGTGTCTTTGAACGGAAGGTGCTGCGTAGCATCTACGGTTGAGTGCAGATGGAAGAGGCAACGTGGAGGAGGCGAATGAACCACGAATTGCACCAGTTGCTGGGAGAACCTCCCATCGTACACATCGCAAAAATCGGTCGACTACGATGGGCTGGGCATGTCGTAAGAATGTCGGACGACAGCCCTGTGAAAATGGTTCTCGAAAACGAACCGACAGATACAAGAAGAAGAGACGCGCAACGGGCAAGGTGGATCGATCAAATAGAAGGCGACCAACGGACCCTCCGCAGACAGCGAGGCTGGCGAGTGACAGCCATGGACCGAATAGAATGGAGACAACTTCTGTGTACAGTAGAGGCCACACCGGCCTTTGTCTGATTGGTAAGGTAGGGTACTGTAAAAAAAGTGAAAGATTCTAAGTTTTGTTGTTTTGATGGCATTTTTATTATGTTTTTTTCTTATCTGGTACATAAAAAAACACTTGTCCTGCAAATTCATTTTCCTTTCTTCAAGAAATATCAAACCATAGTAGAAATTATGCATGTCAAAATAAAGTGCCCACTTCTTATTTTCTTTAAAAAACACAAGTTGTAGATCCAGTCTGTTGAGTGATCAGTAGTTGATGTGTACTCTCCTGGCTTTCAACAGTTTTTGCAAACGTTTCGGCATACTCTCCACCAGATTCTTCAGGGGTTGTGGGTCAAGAGCTTGAAAATAGTTATGTTTGTTGGTAACTGCTGTCTTATCAACTCATGAATCCAAGATGGCCAACAGATTCTCTATTGGGTTCAGATCTGGACTCTGTGGGGCCCATTCCATAGGTTTAATACGGCAGGAACGGAAGAATGCCTTTGACTACTTCGCGGTATGTTTTGGGTCATTATCTTGCTGGAACACAAATTTGTTTTCCAGCCCAGTTTTATTTATTTATTTATTTATTTATTTCATACTTGTAGCTTAAGGGTTGTCCCTTATCAAAATACTACAATCGGTGTTCAATGTTGCTCGTACCACTTCCATATCAAAAAAAAAGAAAACTTTATGAAAAAAAAAAAACAAAAATAAACTTAATTAAAAACTAAATACTGACTTATTGACTTGCTGACCAACTGCCCCACATTCCCTAATTCTCTCCATTGAGCCAGATCAAACATTCACGACGGAAAATTGCTGCAGAACGCACATTTTTTATTACGTTTGGAAGCTGATTCCATAAGATGAGTGCACGTACGAAAAAGGTATTGGCATAGTGTGATGAGCAATGCTGCAATAAAATAAAGTGTTGTACACGGTTGCTTCTAAAAGGTTGTAGCTTATCAGCAAGATATTGCGGTCCTTGATGAATAATTTTGAATAATGCTACATAGCAACGTAATTTGAAAAAGTCATAAAACGGACATCCTAAGAGTTGTCGCTGTAAGTGCGTTACTCTGGAATATCTGTTTAAATTGAACACCCAACGTACACAATGATTTAAACAAACTCTCATGCGATCATATTCAGCGGCTGATGCGTTCAAAACTAGTTCCAGACCATATGACATATGAGGCAACACAAGCGATTTAAATAGCTTGATTTTGGTAGGTATGGAGAGCATTGAAGCTGTTTGTTTCCAAGTGACGAAGACCAGCATAAATTTTACCACATTGATAATTCACCTGGAAAGTCCATTCAAGGTTGCTTTGGAAAATAATTCCGAGATTACATACTTTCTCCACATATTGGATGACCTCATCGTTGATGAACAAATTTGGCAAAAGTGGACGAGTTTGTTGTCTTGATATATACATTGCTTTGGTTTTAGATGAATTGATGGAAGTAGATTATTTTCAGACCACTTTTGAACACGTTCAAGATCGGAGTTGATTAACTGTGCCAAATTATCAAAATTGGTGATTGTTGAACAGATGTACAGTTGCACATCGTCAGCAAACATGTGTATTAGACAAAATTTCAAAACCGCGGGGAGATCGTTTATAAATAACGAAAACAGTAGTGGACCTAAAACGGACCCTTGGGGTACACCTGAGAGGATACTGATAGGGTTGGACAAAATACCATTTGCCTCTACCACTTGCGTGCGTGAGCTTAGATAGGATTTTATCAGTGTTACCGCATCACGATGAAAGTTAAATTTGTATGATAATTTATTTAAGAGTTTTACATGTGAGACCCTGTCAAAAGCTTTAGAAAAGTCGATGAGAAGCAGAAATGCTACACCTTTCTTATCTATTGCCTGATGGATATCATCATGAACCTTAAGTAATGAAGAAGTTGTGCTGTGCCTTGATCTGAATCCAGACTGGTGCGGGCTAAGAAGATCAAATTGTTGCACATAATCTTGAATTTGAATTTTCAAAATTTTTTCTAACGCCTTCGAAGAGAACATAAAATGCTGATTGGACGTAGATTCTCCAAGGTATTATTGCGAGGTCTTTTACGTATTGGAATAACCTTGGCAGTTTTCCAAGCACGAGGAAACTTACTGGTGGATATAAACAGGTTGAACATATAATTAATAGGAACAATTATGAAGGGAAGGATAATCTTTATAAACTTTAAATCCACACCATCCAAACCAACTGCATTTGACTGAATAGAAAGGATTGCTGAAGAAACTTCTAACTCAGTACAAGGTGAAAAACTGAATCCACTTGAGTTTAGAGGCGGTATCGGCTGGAGGCATGAATCCCGTGTAAAGTTATTGCCAAAATAAGTATTAATTTCATCACCAGTACTATGGAATTCAACATCGTCGTTTGAAGCAGTAATTTTGAGCTTCTTTAGCCTTTTCCACATTTCCTTGTTGGAGGACGCTGATACCAGATTAGTGGAGAGATAATCAGATTTTGCTTTATTAATCAAACCAGTAACTCGATTCCGAAGCCTTTTATACTGGTTTCGATCAAGTTCACTGTTAGTGGAAGTCCATTGGCGATATGCTACATTCCTTTCAATCATAGCATTTAAAAATATCATTGTTAAACCATGGAGCATTTGACCTGAGGCTAGAGCACGCAATGGGACAAAGTTTTCATAAATTTCAATTACGGTATTATTGAAGAAGTCGAGAGCCAAGTCTGAATCAGTGATACTATATAGTAACGTCCAATCAAAATGTTCGAGGGTGTTTTGGAGTAGAGAATAATCTATTCGATTATAGTCTCTGAATTGTCTCGGACGCTCAGTTCTAATACGGCTTATATTGAGCGATGAAAAAATAATGTCGTGCTGAGAAAAACCCGGGGCTGCTACTTGATTAAAGTTACGAATGAAATTATCATTATTAGTTAACAACAGATCAATCAACGAGCTACCACCGTTATAAAAATGAGTGGGCTCGCTGTTGACGCAAACTAATCCGAAATTTTCCAAGACATAACGAAAACGAGACGTTTTCGAGCAATTATTCATTAAATCTGTATTGAAATAACCTAATAAAAAAATGTTCGCAAAATTTAATTATAAATCAGCCAGCAATCGATCTAGCGTACTTTAACAATCGACTCCCGGAGGGCAATACACCACACCCAGAAGAAATTTATCATGGTTAACATTAACTTCAACAAATAAATATTCAGTGCGATTCAAATCTGCCGTTACCAGTTCTGAAGCCGCAATTACTTTGCATTTGATACCACCTTTGTAATATATACATATTCCTCCACCTCGTCCATACTTTCGATCATTTCGTAAAATCGAATAACCTTCAACACTAACGGTACTATCGGGAATACTATCACGTAGCCATGTTTCAGTTACACAAATTATATCCAGCTTGCTATGAGAGAAGCAAGACTTGAATTCATCAAGTTTACTCAACTGACGAGCGCACAAACTTTGAACATTCATGTGACACACATTAATGAGATCATCAGGAAGAGCAACATTCATAACAGTCCTTGGTATGTCAGCAAAACCTATACTCGTACGTGCATTTCTTGATTGACTACCCGGCATCATCGGCTAGCAGCAAGTTCAATCGAGAACACATGAACCAGCAAATATGGAGAGAAATAGAGTTTGGGAGAGGCAACAAGTCAATGAACGAACTATAAAACATAATAATGGAACTCATTTCTAAACATTACTAAGAAAGTGGTAACAGATCGTGAATTCAATGAAAAATAGATAAATATTAAAGTTATAAAATTCAAATACAGCAGCAACATAACATCTGCATCCAGCAACAGCAGCAACCAACGTCAGCCCCAGCAGCAGTCTCGATCTTCACTAATCTCCCACAGGTTGTCTTACCGAAACGGTCTCCAACAGCAGCAGTAACAGCAGATAACTTTTAGGAGGGAAGGTAACAAGGATAAACTCATGGAATGGAATCACGGAAAAAAGCATGGAAGGAATTAGAAAAATGTATTTAGGAAGGGTTTCGAATTTTAACTTTTAGGAGAGGAATAATCATAGGATTGAATGATAGGAATCAAGGATCAAACTAGGCAGGAAGAGAAATTGCAAGGAAAGGTTAATTTAGATTGAATCCATACTTCGTCAGTTGACCAACATCCAAGATAGGTTGAGCAGCAACGTCCTCGTTCGGCTTCACGTAAATAGTACCATCTCGAGAGAACACAGTCCTGATACGGCCGCTACTTTTCAACTTCAGCGCAATCCCTTTGATGGTGCGTGCCGATTCGGTGAGATTCTCATTAAGGAACACCCGTTTATCGATTTCGAATCCCAGCTGGTTCAGGTTCAAGTTTTTCTTCGAGAGATAGTGGAAGAAAAAGTCATCTCTAGCAGCTTTGAATGCAAATTGAAGCAGTATAGGTGGATATGTGCCAGTTGTGATTGGGGTCCGAGCCAGCCGTTTAGTGTAGATAGAAGGATCCAAACTACCATACCCGAGAGCAGCAGACACCAATTTCACAACGGTATTGGTGTTTTCCGTAGGGCTGTAAGGTACTCCAGTGAGAATGAGGTCATTCGACTTCGCCAGCTTGTTGATGTCATCCTTATTTCTCCGAACATCGATATCCGTTTTAGCTTGAACGTCGCAAAGTTGTTTGTAATCCCGGGAACAGTCAGCTTTTAGTTGATGCACCTCATCCCGCAGAGAAGCAATTTCATTGACGAGAGCTGCATTATTAGAGTCAATCTTCCATTCAATTTTCTCGTTTCCATCGGCGATCAGTTGCTTTATTCGCAACAAAAGAACGTCAAAACTTTCTACCGTGTCCTCCATCTGGTCCAGATCTTCTCGTGAGCGTTTTTTGTTTTGTATCTCACCAGCAGAACACAGCGGCAGATCTATTGTTGTTGTTTTATTTTTGCCGTCTTTACCCGTGGTAGCAGATCGAGTTGGCCTGTTGGTGTTCATCCGAGTGAGTGGATGTAAAACGTGTGCACAATTACAATATGATGAACAACCAACCGATGTATACTAAGATGGACGGGAAACAAACTCTTTCACACACGAGATTAACTTCTTGTTTATGAGCGATGGTCGGCTATTATCGATGTTTTTTTAGTTTGATTACGAAGGACTATGATGCAGTGAGCAATAATATCGGCATAGATTATAGCATCGACGAATTTAACACGAAGAAAAGCTTCATCGAATCACGACCGCGAACAACTCACTTTCTATCGCGCTTCATCACACTCACACTCTGCACACTCTTTATCTGCAAAATATATCATAGAGTAACCGAAATTCGGGTTTGACTCAAAAAATACACTCGAAAAGGCTTTTAACCAACGAAACCTCCAAATTCTCACGCAATATGTCGATGTAGGAATCTGCTGTCATAATACCATCGATTTTTACCAAAGCACCAACACCCGCCCAAGAAAAACACGCCCACACCATCACGTTCCCTCCACCATGCTGTGGAGCCTGGATATCTCGATCATGGTCTACGCCATACACGAGCTCGTTTTTTGCTGATGAACAACTTGAATTTGGACTCATCAGTCCACAAAACAGTCTTCCAATATTCTAAAAGTTTATCGGCATGTTCCCAAGCAAATTTGAGTCTTTTCACTTTGTTGACTTTGCTAATAAAAGGCAACTTCTTACAAAACCTGCTCTTCATACCGTGTTCAGCGATCCTTCTGCGTAGAGTACTGTCCGAGATCGGTTGTTGAATCACTTTCTTGATCTCCCTGAGAATAACCTTCGGATTTTTCTTAATTTCTCGAATGATTCTCGCATCTGTTCGGGAATCTGTTCTACGTCTACTCCATTCCCAAGCGATCAGCTACTGAACCATAGGGTTTGTACTTTGCGGAAAAGTTTGGTAACCGCTGCTTTGTTGTATCCATACTTTTCACCAATCTTGCGATGTGATTCACATTTCTTCGATGTCCCGAATAACACATTTTCGGATCTGCAAGGGAATAGCTTTTGCTTCCCACCGTATTATCCATGGTTATTTAGGATGACTCGCACTGAATCTTTCTGACCGACAACCGAAATCCGTAGGAAGATCAACAAACACTTGGAAACGTCAAATAAAATTAATACCAGGGGCGTTTGGATGTAAAATTACATACACATATATATATTTTCAATTAGGCACTTTATTATGACACACCAAATTTACACCACCATTGCAAAAACACATGCATCTTTAAAATAATAATATTATCATGCTTAGAAAATATATGAATACGTTATAATGAGCTTTTTCAATGACTTCAGAGACGAAGCGTGTTCATGGAGAAAAGTGGAACTTTATTTTGTGGTGACTGTATATAAATTGAACCGAATTCGGTTTATTTTTTAGTGGGTGTACTTTTTATGCAGTTTGTTTTGAACGAAAAACTGCTTGCATATTTTTGATGATGATTGTAACATTCATGATGAATCCTTCTACCTTAGCGAAGGGACATGCCACTGCAAGCCGTGGCTCTTGAGCCAACCTACCTGATACCTGATAAGGCTTGATTCGCAACAAAATTTAGATAACCCTCAATACGTATATCGCTGGAAAAACTTCATCAACTAGTAAAATATTTCGCAGACTGATGAACGTATGTCTGCTTCATTGTGTAAAAATCAACACGCTCGTAAACTCCATCGCTTTCAGTATTACTTTCCTTTTTCACACGGAAGAGTTACTCAATTTCCGTAAAAAGTGGATCTATTAAAAATATGGAGTACATCCACTTTTTACGAAAATTGAGTAACGTGTGGTCCGTGTGAAAAAAGGGATAGTAATACGAAAGAAAGAGAGGGAGTTTTGAGCGTGGAATATTTTTAGATCTAAGATGGCTTTTGAAAGCAAAGCAGTGCGATAGACAATTGTGTGCGGTCGTAATGAAATTCCGGATCTGTCAGTAAGAAAACTTGCAAAAAAAACTTGGTTTTCATGCAAGCACTGTCCATAACGTTCTTAAATCTTTCGATACGAGTTTGAAAACAACCAGGAAGGCTGGGAGTGGAACAAAAACGAATCTCAGGAACCACCAGTAGGACGCGAAGATGAAGCAAATATTGCAGAAGAGACCAGATCTTGCGGTACGTACTGCGGCTAGAAAAATAAAAATATTCCCAACTTTCGTGCAAAGTTCCAAGCACTGGCAAGGTATGAAGTCGTTCAAGGTACCGAACCGTAATGATTAAAAGAATGTGACGGCTAAAATCCGGGCTCGCAAGTTGTATCGTATGTGATGGATGATGAAACTTATGTGCTGGAAAACTTTAAGCAGCTTCCCGAAATTTCTTATTATAATGCCATGCAACGGAACGGTGTAGAGGAGCATTCCAGGACGAAGAAAAAGGCCAAATTTCCCAGAAAATATTTGGTTTGGCAGGCAATATGCAGCTGTGGTCGAGCAAGCCAAAGCTACATCACTACCGGAACGGTAAACAAGGAAATATACCATGAAGACTGTCTAAAGAAGCGATTGTTACCATGCCTACGCAGCCATGATGCTTCCTTGCTATTTTCACTACGCCAAAGATGTTTTGGAATGCTATAAAGTGAATGGAGTCCATGTTGTACCAAAAGAGGCGAATCTAACTGCCCGGAGTTGCGACCTATCGAGCGGTATTGGGCTCTCGTGAAAAGAGAACTCTCTCAATATAAACAACAGCTACAACTATTAAAAAAATCGAAAATCTTAGACAAAAGCAACTAAATCGGTTGCAGAGAAATCTGCACAGACCCTAGTGGCTGGAGTAAACTCAAACGTTCGTAGTTTCTTCATGCAGCTAAATTAAGTAAATGTAATTAGTTTTAAGATGACTAAAAATGCACAATTAAATGAATAAAAAATGCATCTTGGATTGAACTAACAGCAAATTTGTTTTATTTCAAATTTAATCCGTCCAGATTTTGTCGCGAACAAGCCTTACCTGACGGTTTTCATTCTACAGTAATGTGAAGACAAATCGAATGGAAGGAAGTTCCTTTGTAGGAATAGTTGTGGTTTATCTGGTAGTTATTCTTAGAGGAACAATTCACAAGCCAGCAGGATTAAGAGAGAAAGAAATCCTTACTGCGGAAGAAGAAAGAGAATAAAATTTCGATAAAACGTGTAGATCTGGCATAGGATCTGAGTTATAAATAACAGTAGATTATGAGGATTTGCTCAGTCGAAGCAGTTGTTTATGAAGATTAGTTTTTCGTGTACAGGCCAAGCCTCGCCAAAGAGAAGAGCGAAAAAAGTATTCCTAGCATATATCATTCAGTTGTTGAGGCGCTCAACAAGCTTCTTTCGGGTGGTAGCAGTGGATGGAGTACTAATAGCATGGCAATGATCTCGCTGGGAAATTGAAAGTTATTGTATCGAATAATGCTACAGAAAATCAAATTGAGTTCTAAAGATGTTGGTCTTCAGTGATATAAAGACTGTTCAAGAGAATTATAAAGACACCAAATCTATTTTGTGTCGTCAACTCATAGTAGATCATATAAGTTACATTTGTTCTTAATCCTAGTTATAATAGAGGTAATAAAATACATAAGATTAGTCTAAATAGCGCCTGGTTTATATAACGAGCAACAGTGCATTGAGTTCACAGAAGAAAATAATAAATTTTAACAGACGCGTAGAATTTCCAATCTTTTAATTCGAAGCCAAAGGAGGCGTAAACAACGAAATTGTTTGCAATCTTTCATGCGGCATAAAACCATGTTTGCAACCTTTCATACAACAGGCTAGATACAGGCGTTATCTGGCTTAAATTTACATGACATATCCCATTATTTTCTATAAAATCTGGCATTCTCTTAATGTGAATTTCATAACGCAGGAAGTTCAATGTGCCTTTTCATCTGTGTAGTTTAACAAAAGAAAAACCATAATATAGCCGTCTATTGCTACCTAACTGCACTTTTAAAGCACAGGAAGAAAAATTTGCATGATAAATCAGTGCTTGAGGTGGGAACAAAACTGAACGAATATTCTGAGTCATTTAACAGCAATATTATCAAAGAGTTATTTGTAAGCTCACAATCTGCGTCGGTGTAAATTTAAAATCCTTTTCGCGGTTAAAAATTACACAATGAAAGACCTTTATCACATTCCCTAAGAATGAAAATCCATAACACAAAACTGCCACTTCGCAGAAAATGTCTAACGTGCCATTTTCAAAAGCTAATCCCATTGCTAATGCCATTTTCAAAAGGCAAATCCCTTTTTTTTTTCAACCGAGCAACCGTACAGTGGAGAACACCAAATATTTGTTTAAACACTCGTACCCAAACGTGAGGGAGTCTCAAATAGCCTAGTTGGTAAAATCTCGTGACGGGTTCGATTCTAGAAATATGTACAATTACTCATTGACACAAAGCATGCAACGTGCTCAATAAAAAAGCAAGAACTCCTAACTCATAAAAAAAACAATCATATTTTCGCGCAGGTCATGCCGTCATCCGCCATCCATCGGAATTTCTCGGAACAATGTGTATTAATTTCAACCAATCGACGACGACCGAAGCTGGCTGCCCCAATAGGACCAGAATAAAACCCCCAATTGAGAAATTCAATCCGATGCGGCTCGTACCCCGTTTTTCATATTTCGTTTAGCATTTTTTTAACTGCGTTGTCTGAAAAAATCGACACATTTGATCCAAAAAAAAGGAACCATCATATCGACGCTGTTCGAGAAAGCCAAGAGGCGTTCCTCAGTCGATCGTTGGAAATTTGATTGCCGCTACGACAACACGGAACCGACACACGCATTTATCCACAGCGCTAGGAACTAGCGCGCTCGGAAAACCAGAAGTAATACTCAATTTAGATAAATATAAATATTTCTCATTTTATAAATATGTAAACATTCTTCCCCTGCCCCTGACTGTTCATATGCCGCTGAGTTTCGCTGATCGATTCTCCGCTCCACGAAGTTGTGAGTTTCACATTCTGCTGTTTCCAAATGGAACGTTTGTTTGGATCTTCTGAAGAGGTTCACGGTGCGTTGGGGGGGTACGCTTTCAGTTTGCAGAGATTCAACGATTCTGGGGAATTGCTGATGGACTAGGAAGGGTGAAAGGTAGGTAGCATAGCGAACCGTACTCAAACCAAACCAAGCAAACTTCCTTCCAGTTCAGCACCTGCTTTTGCGTTCTGTCCTCATCACCACCACGGTCGTCGTCATTACTTTCACTGCATAAGATCGCGGCATTGCTTGATCGTTGTGCAGTTGGCCACTTACAGTGCGCATGGAAAGTTTTGATATGTGAACCATTGGTATTCATTACCTTTTTTGTTAAAAGTGAAAAATTTTACGATTAACTGACAGGTTGAGAGGGTTAGCACGGAATGAATAACAATTGTTCCAATGTTGCACTATTGGTAGTTTTATTACAGCTTCTTCAGTGTAGATATCTGCGGGACTCCGAATCTATGAATCACAGAACTTGTTGAATATTTGAACAGAAAACTGAACATGACAAAGACATTATATATGGAACCTATACTTAATAGTGCATATGGTGTATTTAGTAGAAGAACTTCATGTTGTAGTGGAAAAATTACTTACCTTGAGGACTGTTCGTTTTATAAAAAGGACACATATAATTATTTAAAGCCTGTGCACGTTAAATTTGTTACGATCGACAAATCGCTCTTTAACGATTTTTTTTACCTATTTTCCGGCAACAGTCACTCTTCAGCTGGTAGTATAAATGGCCTAATGGAGATTTGGGGCGATGGCAAAATTCTATCATCGCAAAGGTGTCGAAGAAATCTTGGTTTAGGGTGATGGATGTGGGACGAGACTTCATTCGTGTAATGTCTCGCCTTATGTCCAATCATTATTCTTTGAACGCTTATTTATACTGGGTTGTTCTGAGCGATAGCAATCTCGGTGAATGTGGACAAGGTTATCAGGACGCAGATCATATTATTTAGTCATGTGCTGAGCATCGTGGAGTCAGATCTGAGCTTTATGATTCCGTTCGGGCACGAGGTAGACAACCCAATGATTTTTATTCTCCGTGCGTGGAGTAACGATTATGATAGAAGGAAATGTTCGCTCATTACCATGAGGCACCAAGAGTGGACATTAATGTTTTTGCTGGAATGAAAGAAATGAAGAGAAAGTGTTGAAAGTTCCGTCAGTGTACGGCAGGTTAGAAATCGAACATATGTTTGAAAATTGAGCGAAAGGGCATGGGTCCAGTGGTACTCGAACCAAGGACGTCATCTGTTGCCTAATATCCCACTGCGGGGTAGGTCAAGGCACGGACAAGCAGGGTTGCCACATTATTTTTCGTTTCCATCTTTTATTTTTGCCGGCAAAATCTTTTTTATCTGTGTTTAACTGCAAAAATCTTGATAAAAATCTTTACTTCACATTTTGTGCTCTGAAATGGGAAAACAGATCAGTATACGAGGGATTCATGTTCTCGGGGGAAATCGATCATTGCACTTAACCCCTTCTGACAGACCAGTAATCATATGATAATGAATCTTATGGTGTTTGTTTTGGTTACTTAAAGTTCCAGGATAGGTGAACAAATTTGGAATGGAATTAACAATAAACCGTTGTTATGATGCGCGTACATCAGTTTGTTGAATTTAGAACTTAGTTGTGATGTTTATATAAGCTGACCAACTTTTCCTTTCCTCCTTTGGCATCCATAATGTCCGTACTAATGAGTGGTTCCGGATTTTGGACTTATTGAGATTGTATTGCGAGAAAAGTCACTCCACTTCTTCAAAATGCGCAATGAACTTGCTAAGCAAGTGAAAAGCTATCTTCCCATCTGCTCGTTTGAAATACAGACGTTTCCTTCAACAAGTTCTGATTCTTCCACCTTGTTTTCAGTGCAAACGGTTACCGTCGCTTTCAAAGAATTTTGGATATTGTTCAATAATTGAGTTGAACTCCTTCAAAGGGCGCAATTTTTAGGGTCAATGCTCGATTCAGTAGTCAGAACTGGATCGTTAAGATCAAAGCGCTTAATGATCTGTTTCATTCGGTTTACAAAGCACAGCAGATCGAGTAAAAGCCTCCATCCTTGTATCATCGAGCATTCCGGATCTAAGCATTTCTCCCTGCATGAACACCGACTGTCATATTTTGGAACATCTTACTGAAGAGATGCACTTTTCAGGAGTTCCATAGCTTTTGGACTGGAATATACGATTCGCTTTGTTGATAGGAGGCAATACTTAGTTCAAGAAGTGGATAAGTGGCTGCGTCATCGGCTCATTATGATGACAACAATCAAACCGTTGTCTCAGTTGGATTAGAACGCGGAGACCAACACGAGCTCCGAAAACTGTTCCATATTCCATTTTAAAACTGATTCCAACAATAGCCATCTGGTGGTAGACGAATGCAGAACTGTGTCATCTGGAACTTCTTGGGTCATTTAGAGCTGCAGGACAAGTAACTGCAGATATATCGCATCATTTGTTCAGGTACACTTGTAAATTTCTGCATGCGTAACTTGCTTAAAGAGCCTAAAAGGGGCAAGTATGTTCGATAATCATCAAATCAGGACAGTCACGTTTCAGCAGCATCTTGACGGATCGGTCAGAACTCATTATTACCTACCTAAGTTCCATCTTATCCAAAGCCCACAAACCTTTGGAACTGTTTATTAAATGCGCAAAATATGTATACACGGGAAAAAATCTTGTAGTAGAAACTACCATTTTACCCGACTACGCCTATCTTTAAAACTACCATGAAATTTCAGTCAAATTTACTACGTTTATGGTAAAACCTTCAACGTTTGTGGTATATTTGACAGACCTCATATTGATATCAACCGCAACATGGTTGATCTAATCGCAGGCATGGTAAAATCAAACGCATTTATAGTCAGGTGAAAATTGTTGGTGTTTGCGCTTAATTTAACCCTCGAAATGGTAGTTTCTACTGCGGTTTTTTTTTTGCGTGTAGGTTTGCGCATTGCAGGATAATATTAAAGCTAACAAAAATTACGTTCGAAATAACTATGCATCGAATAGCAAACATTACAATCAAGAACATAATTCTAACTTCCCAAAATTCCTCTGCATAAATGCATAAAAATACGTATAAATTAGAAGAACAGTAATTTTGTAGAAATCACTGAAAGAAACAACTTTGAACTTTGACACTCTCCAGCGGAATACTTGGAAAAAATATTGAAGTCATATCTGGAGAACTTATTGTAATAATCCTTGCACATTCCAGAGTTTTTAAAGATTAACTATACGAGATTATGGAATTAATGCACACAATTCTTCTTAGATTTTTCTAACAAATAAGATTTTTAATCAAGCACTATTTCAAGAATAATCTTAAGATCGTGTAGTTCTTTCAGGTGTTCTCCAGGGATCCCTTTAAAATCGCAAATCTTTAAAAGATCAGGGATTCTTCCAAATATTTTATCACAAGAAAGTTAAAAAAAGCTACTGATGTTATGACAGAAGAAACTCCTGAAAGAATCCCTGGAAGAATACTTGCGAACGTCTGAAGAAAACCTATAGAAATGCTAGAAGGAATATCTAAATCGATGTCTGAGAATCTTTGAGAAATTCGATAAAATTTTCTTCAATAATTATCTCAAAAATATTATAGAGACATCATTTGGGGGCACACATACAAATTGAATTTTAGATTGTGATCTGTCACGGTAGTGTCAGTGTGAAATGCTTTATTTTGCTTTGTAGGCCCAAAACAGCACACTGAAATTAGTATTGATAAAAAATTGGATCTTAAACTGTACTCATATTTTGAATTTGAAGTTTTTGAGCGGACAAGCAGTTGCCAAAAATCTTAAAAATCTTGGTTTCTGTATAAATCTGTATGAAAAAAATGAAAAAAATCTGCGTCATTCTAGATAAATCTGTGCATGTGGCAACCCTGCGGACAAGTCCGCCACCTCAACAGGCAAAAGATGACATATGAAAAGCGCTCATGTACCACTGATTGCTTGTGATAGTTATTCTAGCGATATATTTTGTGCACTCTGTTTTTGATGCGCACATGAGAGAGGAACTCTCTCCTTTTTTGGGTTTGTTTTTGATTTGCAACGCCTGAGATCACTCAAGTTTTTCTCGTCATTTCTAACGTAGAGACCTCGAAGAGAAACACCGTGAAGCGTTGCGATACCATTAATTATACTGATCCCCACCAGTACAATTAATTGTTACCACCATTTATGGTTCTCGATTGCGCGTTCGGTTCGTGAACTATCTCCTGCGCTTGATAATTTATAAGCGATACCAAGCCAGAAAGAATCGCTGCCAAATTGGGCTAATTTTCTCGCTCGATCTGTTGCCGTGGCAATGGGTCGAAAAAATAAACAAGAGCTGACTTCCCCACCAGCGGCATCAGCTCCTGAAACCATGCCGGAATTGAGCAGCTGCAAGCAACTACGGCATGACGACACCGGTACATCGGACCCCAACGCCCGACTACAAGCGAGCAATCGGTTTGCTGCGCTCCCGGTACAGGAGATACCGAAAAAGGAGAATGTAGAGATGTGTAAATGAATATAAATAAACATAAAAAGCTTATAAATAATTCCAAAAGAGTATCGTTTATTAAAAACCATAATATTGTCGAAGACACGCTTTCCTCGAATCTGTCACACTCACTTCTCTCAGTTTTTTTTTTGTACTTTAACCGTTCGGTCATTTGTCCTTCTCTCAGTGAAGTTCTCTCCTCCTTTTTTATCTCGCTCGTTCCAAACTTTCAGCGATTGATAACCGTGGTGAACAATCGCTAGAATGAGCGGGTTTCAAAGGTATATAAGAGTTTGAGTTCGACCTGGTTACTCATTAGAAAGTGAAAGCTCGTGATCCTCCATCCGTTATACAAGCCCATTTCTACAAACTCCTCTCAGAAAAATATGTTAATCATCAACACATATACGATGGCTCATTATCAAACAATAAAGTAAGTTTTGGTATAACAAGTGGCCTACTCTGCCTCAACATCAGTTCAGCTCTCCCTTCCACCTGCTCTATATTTAGCGCTGAAGCATACGCCATTATGAAGGCATTCGAATCTGTCCCACTCCAATCATCCAACCCTACTGTTATCTTCACAGACTCTGCTAGCTGCCTCAGCGTGATGAACTCCTCCTCTGTCAAGCATCCCTGGCTTCAAGATGCTGAACGATCGGCGTTGGCCAACAAGGTCAGCTTTTGCTGGATACCAGGCCATGCTGGTATCACTGGCAACGAGAGCAGGCTGATCGGTTGGCTAATGCTGGTCGGGACTTGAATCCTGAGGATGTTTCTGTTCCAGCCCAAGACATCAACAGATGGACTAGGGAGAAAGTTTGTGAAAGCTGGAACCAGAAATGGTTTGACGGCAGTAGCAGTAGCACTCAGATCTAGCGAAACCCTCCCCATACCCTGGCCCGACAATAATATCCCTAAAAACAGACGTGCTCTTACCCGACTTCGAATTGGTCACACTCGCCTCACCCATAGTTTCTTAATAGATAAACCAGATCCCCGGACTGCACTGGTTGTAGGTGTTCCATTAACTGTACGCCATATTCTGATTGATTGCCAACTGTACGATTCTGAGCGCTTGACCTGGGGTTATAGCGCAAACTTTGAGGAAGTTTTATCGCCACCGTTTGAACAAATGCTGCTACTGCCTAAAGGACACCGATTTGTTTGATAAACTATGATCTACCCGGGATAAGGGACGAATGACCAATTGGTTAAAGTCCCTCCCAAAACAACACAACAACAACAACTGGTTACTCATTCAACATTCTGATGTCGTAGCGAACGGTCATTCTCAGAAGCAGCAGCAACAACAGCGGTATCCGAACGAACGAGCGTCCATCCTCCGAACAGGATCAGCAGCAGCAGCTACCACAGTGGTGTCCGAAAAAACGACCGTCCATCCTCCTACCAGGATCATTGTGTGGCGAAGCGAACTGGTTGTGAGAATGGAAAAACACATTCGTCAGAACACCCGGCCACAAAGCCGGAAATCACGACAGTGAAGATCCCGCCACTATTAACCACGTCAAAAAAAGTCGCTGCACTAAGGACGGAGCTCGTCAGACGTCAACTACAGGGAAATCATCGGAGAAGGGTTCCGTCGTGCTGGCGGACCTGTTGAAAATACGGGCCCTCTTCAACGCCATTGTCGAGTGAGGCTGGTATCGCTCCAAGCAGCACGACATGACGCAGTGTGGCAACTGCCTTGCGTTCGGTCACAGAACTCGAAACTGCCACTTGAAACCGCTGTGTGGCAAGTGTGCCAGAGCACACACCACCATGGATTGTGCCCCGATGGGCAAAGGTGCCCCACTGAATTGCGCCAACTGTGGCGCAAATCACGGGAGCAGCAATCGAGCCTGCCCCAAACGTGCGGAGTTTCTGGCGATCCGCAAACGACGTCCACCAATTTCCGGCCTGGTCATCACCGTCCGCCACCTCCAATGGATAAAGAGAATTTCCCGACGCTCGAGGTGCCAAATCTATCGCCGATCCCATTAAATCACCACCAAGCAAATCGCCCGTCAGCCTCCGGAAAACACCCGGCGAAACCGGAACGGAATAGCTCTGCCGGAAGACCTGGAAGAGGGTCGTTGCACCGTCCTGGACCCAGATACTCCCACCCGGTTGAGGATCGACATCAATCGACATCATACTCACCAACATGAGGAACAACATCGCCCAGCTGGTAGTACACCAGGAGCTCAGCTCGGACCACTATCCAGTGGTGGCTGAAGTTGGATCCTCGGTCAACCGGCATCGGATCACCAGACGGAACTACCATCGTGCCAGATGGGAGAGGTTCCGACAACATGACGACGACACCGTCGATTTCAACGTGAACCTCGAGTCAATTGATGACATCGATCGGCAGCAGCAGAACATGGAGGAAACGATCTCCCAGGCCAGGGAGCAACACGTACCAATGATTGATCAGGTGAGCAACTAGGTATCCATTGATAAACTCACTAAAGATTTAATACAACTGCGAATCGCCATCCTAAGGTAATATCAGCGAACTGGTATGCCAACGCTAAAAAGTCACTGTAACAGAGTGACAAAAATGGTGGACCTTAAGATTCACAATTTTGCCGCAAGATACACTCTCTCCCAGATTATGCAAAGCCGTTCTGGAAGTTGACAAAAAATTTGAAAACTAAGCCAATGCCCATTCAACCGTGGATCCTACTAGACAGCAATGGCCCTAAGGATCGCTTGATCACTCCTGAAGAAAAGGCTGCTGAGATAAGTCAACACTTCGTCAGCTGCCACAATCTCGGTCAAAAGATTGTCAGTCCACCCGAAGCTGCCGTTAGCGCCCTTACTTCTAACATCCATTTAGGCCCCAACGACTTCCTAGAGGAGTTGGAGATCTCAAGTTCCCAGGTTTCGATAACATCATGAACTTGGAGCTCAATCAATTGAGCCCCCAGTTCTTTAACCATCTGGCGATGGTTTTCAACCACCGCCTCCGACTTGGTTACTTCCCCTCGTGTTGGACGTCAGTCAAAGTCATCTCCATCTAGAAACCTGGGAAAGATCCTTCATACTCAAAGAGGCCCATCAGCCTTCTCTCAGGAGTATCGAAACTGTTTGAGAAAGCGATCTACCGTCGGCTTATCTCGTTTGCCGACGAGCTTAACATGCTACAGTTCGTATTTCGACGTGGTCGCTCAACAGTGCACCAAATTAACCAAGTAACCAACATCCTCAGACGGAACAAGTCTATTTTGAAATCATCTGCCATGGCACTTCTCGACATCAAAAAGGCCTTTGATAACGTGTGGCATGATGGCTTGGTGTACAAGCTGCATCGATACAATCTTCCCAAATTTTTGGTGAAGATAATTAAAAATTATCAGTCGTACAGGACATTCCGTGTTTCGCTGCAAGGTGCAGTTTCCGATACACAAAGATCTCCGCCGGTGTTCCACAGGGAAGTATACTAGGTTAGGGTGGGGCTTATTTGAAAAACCCGCATTAATCCACCGATGGTGAGACTGAACCCTTCTTACACTTCATCAGATTTACGAACTCAAATGTGGCCAATATGGTACTGGATACATATTTTCATCAAAAATTCCAGGAAGATCCAAGAATATCGGATGTGTCATACATTCAGTTTTTAAATTGAACTATTTGTCAATCCTGAATGTACTGTTCATCGGTGTGATTAAAATATTACCATTAATAGTCTTTAATGACCTGTTTATGTTAGTTAAAAAGAAGGGGAAATTACGTATACATTAGAAATTTCACATAATTAGTCAATAGAATGAATTATTAGACAATCCCAAACGTCAATTTCCATTATCGATATTGATTCAAAATGCTCAATAAGTACATTGAAAATTGTATAGTTATAGTAAATGGAGACTTTGTGTAATTTTCGAATATACTCGTTGCAGTTCAAAACCAGACCACTCGAGCCAATCGATGCTGCTCTAATTCTATACAGTAGCATAGTGTGGCTAGTCCGCTGTATGTGCTATACAACGCTCCAGATGCGACACAATAGAATGCAAGCGGCATCGATTGGTGTGATTGGTCTTGTTCGTATATTGTCATCTCACAATTATGTGCTCTCAGGTATTGTTTTGGTCATATCTCCATTAAGGATTATTTAATCATAATGAAATTTTGACCAGTTATTTGGAGCTATCATAGCTTTGATTTGGCATCAACAAAACTAAAATCGGTACACAAATAGCTCAGTATGTAATCGGAGACTAAACTGTTTGATTACTATTATAATAGGCCTTCAAGTACTGTTTCGTTCATATCTTCGCAACAAAATGTCCGAATGAAAAAAAATCAATAGCGTTCTATGGGAATGTTGTAGCTTCCATTTGCCGTCAACAGAACTGAAATCGGTTCATAGATGGCTGAGAAACCGATGTGACATTATTTGTAACGCACACACACACATACACACACATACACACACACATACACACACATACACACACACACACACACACACAGACATGTGCTCAGTTCGTCGAGCTGAGTCGAATGGTATATGACACTCGGCCCTGTGGGCCTCGGATAAAAAGTCGAGTTTTCAAGCGATCTTAACACCCTTCTATTGATATAATAAGGGTAAAAATCAGTGGGGTTGTGTACAAGACATGACCGGTTTAGGTAGACTACGTTAAACCAAGGGATGCATTATAATGTCAGGGAAATTCTGTGTGGCTATTCCCGAGTAAAGTCTTACATCATAATGATAGCAAATCGAAACTTTATTTTGATATCAACATCAAATTAATATCAAAATTTGATTTCACTTCACTATTGTCAAATTCGATATCACATTTAGTTTTTATCTTGCTGTAATCTTGCGTTCACTTTTCTTTAAGAAAGGTCGCTTTGCTTTCATTATTTGGACAGATTGTCAACTAGATTACTCATTTTGCTATCAACAGGAAAAATGTACAGTAAATTAAGTTTTCATTTTGCTCTCCGTGATAGCAGGATCAGTTTTAAATTTGATGTCACAGGAATAATTTTTTGCTATAAATGTTGATCTTTTAACCGTTAAAACGACCAAAACGATTGCAACCTGAGTAATCATAATGGGCAATTTCACAACATCATGCTGAGTTTTCAATTTGATCTCAAACTCTGCTCGGGTTATTAGCGTTAAAAGGGTTTCAATTATTCGTGCCGGTCGCTTACCTTTACCGATAGAAGCAGTTTAAGTCACAGTATGACGGGTGCGGCTCTTATGGGACATTAGACCAGCGTTTTGAAGCCAGTATGTAAGAAAATTGTATTGTACGCTCTTGAGATATTATTTGGTGGCATTGAAAAGGGCCGTTTGGTTTTATGGAGTCAGTATGTGGAAAAATTCTCTTGTACACTCTTTATAACTCTTTGGTGGCCCTGAAAAGGGCCTTTTGGTTTAAATGATGACATGGCTACGGTTCCACGTTTTACGATGGACTATCTTTAAATCCTAGAAGATAGTTGAGGATCTGTTAGGGAATATAAAATTATTAAATTATTGATAGTTTTGCTCATTCTTATAATCATAGTCGCTTGACACTACGAAATGATTATTCGACGAAAATCAAAATCGTTGGACGGTGTTTCAAGAAAAATGCATAATATTGCAGGCATTGCAAACGGAGGTCACGAACGAAGGCCGAATCTTCATCACGACTGGTTGTTTAATCACAGTTCAAAGCCAAGTCGAGATAAAGGTACTTCTTCATGAAATCAATGAAGGGAAGTTTCTCGTACTTTGGAAAAATGATGTTTCAATTGCCAGTCACAATAACAGGCATACTTTTCTGATATATTTCATCAGGTTGCGTGCAATAAAATATTTTATCTGTTTGATTGTGCGACCTGGCAAAAACATATATAGTGTTGAACAATATATCAAACAAACAAACAAACAAAGAAATCTAATTCTAAATCATACCTGGTACAGTACATACTGTGATTTCCCGTATGTTCGCTCTTTATGCGCTTTCTGAATCTGCTCAAGCGTTCTGGATCAAACCTGTTAGGCATTCTCACTTTCAGTATGTTTCTCAAAAAGTTTTTCTTCCTAGAGGTAGGACTCTATCCAACGCGAATCGTTAACACAACAGAACAACTGTTTATAACACACTACTAATTGGAATTTACAGAGAATGTTGGTTCGAATGTCTTCGACATCGAAAATGGTGTCCGTGATAGGGAATTTGTGTGCTTTAAGGTATGCGACGAAGGGAAAACAAGTTTTGCTACTACCATGGCTGCCAATCGACAATTTGAAACTAAAATCCCAATTAAACAAACTCTCAAGCTGAGAATATGAAATTGAAAGTAGCAAAAGAACAGATTATTTCCGCCTACTGCTGCTTGCCCACAAGGACGCTTTCCCCCAAACAGCAGCGTTTTCGAAGTCGCTGCGAAACAATCGACACGATGAGGTAAGCTGGCGGCTTGCACACGCGATTGTGCGCCCCCATAATCCGCCATTTTACCTCATCGCGACGATCGCTGTTTGGGAGAGCCTTGGTACTTACCACCACCAGCTGCTAGGCGACCACCAACTGCATGCGAGACGTACATGGAGAGACGCATGACATGATTGGTTATAGTCCCTCTCTAATACAAAGAAGAAGAAGATGATGCAAGACGTTCCTTGCTTCGATTTGAAATCTGTGATAGGAAATTTGGTAAATTTACTCTGCAAAATGATATTATAAGACATCACTTTATATTTGCGTTATTTTCAATAGTTTACTATTGTTTGAGAATAATGTTTGACAATTGAATTGGAGCGTGGAGACATTTCCGACCGATTGAAGAAGAAATCACGTAAATCTATCGTGTATTATTTGAGTTATTCGCGTACAAAACGTACGGTTTTTCGTGACGGTCGCAATATTTTAGATTTTCATTTGACACCCTGCCCTTGCCGTAAGACGTAGTCTACGTCAAAAATAATCGGGCACATGTTTTCCCATGTGGAAAATGCTCTTTCGGGTCCATCAGACGACATACTAAAATTTCAGATTTTTTCGTTATGGTTTAAAATGGGCCTAAGTGCAAAACGTCGAACGGTAGCAAATATCGATGCAAAACAGATGCATCTATAAGTAAACACGTATACGTCGGTTTTGCGGTATCTCTAAACGCTTTTGAGATATAAGCCTCAACAATGAATGTGTGTTTGCACTTACGCCAACATATTTGAACAATCGCAAGCAACATCTTTGCTTCAACAACATCAAGCAACATCATGCTTTTAAAAATTGGCTGCGTTAGTGTGAGAATAGATTAGATTAGATTATAAACTGAATCCCGATAGTTTCAAACCACTGTAGCACTGTTTTACTGTTATGACAACTTGCAAGATCTGGCCGAAACATGACAGGTTCATTGTGGGATCTGATGAATGGCAACATTACGGTCTGATTTAAATGTCTTATCAGTGATAAAAACCTTGGTCTTCCAACGGCATCTACAGATGCCTTGCCAAATCATGTATTTACGTGCAAATTTATCTGCAAACACAAACATCTCCCCGCCGGCGTCGGTGGTGTAGTGGTAAGCGTGACTGCTACTGGCACTCCAGTGGGTCTGGGTTCAATCCCAGTCGACGTCGGTGGTTTTTCTGAGGCGTCTTGGTCACGTCTTCCTTCGCGCGCAGCAGGTTTAAAGAGACGCTAGACCGAGAAGACCTATTTTCAACGCGTTTTTCTCAAAACAGCACTTTTGGAGTTTATGCCGATGATAACTCAAAAACTAATTATTCAATTAAGCTGAAACTCTGAGGATTTCTTTATTATAAAATTACCTTCTTTATGAATTTAAAATTATTGTGATATTTTGAAATTAAATAAGGCAAAATGTGATAAAATGGTGGTTTCTTTTTGGATTTTTTTTTGATTTTTTCCAAAAAATTACGCCAAAAGTGCAAATTTATTTTTTTTACTTCTTTTTTCTATACATCTACTAACTGTAAATGTAATCAATGTAATTTTTTTGGGCTAGCAGGTTTTAGATCAAAACTGAGACCAGGTGAGCCGGCACAGGTAAAATACAATGACTTTTTCAACACACTCTAACGACCGCCATTATGTTGAAAAAAAATTGAAAAAAATATTTTTGTATATTAAACGTCCATTAATTACGTCCGCAAATTGACTTTTAACCCCCTCCCCTTGACGTTGTATGGACAACCAAATTTTTTGTATGGATCGTCAGTTTTTCGACCCCCCCTTACTGCGTGACTAATTAATGAACCTTCCTACATGGGCACTATAATTGTAAAAGTTTCATCAATTTGAGTAAACTGCCTTTGATAAATATTCAAAATGAGTTTTTTTTCTCGTTCTAACTGTATATCCCCCCTTTATGTTCTTGATGACTTTGTTCCGCAGTTGACGGTTGACAGTACCCGCCCGACGCTTGCTTTGATGCTTGCGATCCGTCGACAAAGTTTCTCTGCACTTTTTCAAAACACGCCACACAGTATTTCGGGAAATTATCGATGTAGCAAAACGGTCTACTGTTGTTTGACGTCTAATTAATAAATGAAGAAACGATCGGCTATTTTGACTTCATCTGCAATCAACAGTGGCGCATTACAATCGTGCTACGACTAAAGACTGGACTCGGAAAAAATGAGACATACAAAAATGATCACCAACAATTCATTTTAAATCATATACTTCTCAAATGTTCAGGGATTGAATAACTATATATTAACTATGTTTTGGCATCATTTATTTATTGAATTTCCTTCCCCAAGCTGTATGCCCATACATTTTTCTTAACACTGCTCATGAGATCATGGGTGAGGCTTTGTCCATCTTCATTCACAATTTCTCCCAGTTTTTCTTCAATGCTTCATCGGTTTTGAATGTTTTTCCGCTTTGCTTCAACTTCTTTTTCATTATCGCCCAAAACTTTTCGATCGGACGAAGTTCTGGTGTAATTGGCAGGCTCGCCTGCTTCGGGTCCACATTAACGCCCTTCGCCTAGTACCAATCCATTACATGCTTGGCGTAATGGCACGAAGCTGCTGTATCCGGCCAGAACAGTGCGAGAGCGCTGCGGACAGGGCAGTCAGCGCTAATCTGTCCATCATTCTCTCTCGATAAAATCTGGGCCGGGGATTTATGGTGTCCGGTTGTAACGCAACGGCTTGCTGTACCGTCCACGCACTGCAGATCGCCGAATTTGCTTGTCAGTCCGGTTTGGCGTCTTCCGACCAAAAACACCGAGGCCAGTCGGATTTATGGTCTGCTGGTGTACCGTCTTCGATGATATATCTTCGGTCACGTCTCGATGACGAGATCAGTCCTTGCTTGACCAGTCACTCACGGTACCAGCTTCCGTCGTCGGTTGTGATTCCACGAGCCTCTTGCCGATCCATCTGTGCGACTGACCAGCGATTATCGATCCATCCGTCGCCCAAGATTTCGACTACCACGTAGCTCTTCTTGTTTCGAATGCATCTTGAAAACTACTTGACAGATCGTGATAATTTTGCACACTAAACATAACACTCGAAACTAGTATTACCCAAAATGTCATTAATTTTTACCCACGCGATAAAAAGTTACACCCAAAACAAAGTGTCGCATTTTTTCCGAGTCCAATGTTTATCTGGGACAAACTATTAGGTTATTTTAAAATTTTCACTTAAGGGTAAAACAAATGGTTTTAACAATATTAATGGAAGGGGAGGTAACCTGATACGTTAAGAACGGAAATACAGAATAACTCTATTTAATACAGAATTTTGTTCGACGGATCACGGCATGCTTTGTTGAGATGTGCTGCGATTCTTGCATACGCCAAAACAAAGTAAAGCGTGTGCGATATCCTAGTTCATTGGAGGTCGAAGTGAGTGCCCGATGCATTGGTCATATCCGGCATGTTCCGTACATTCCTCGAGTAGTTAGTCGTTTTCTGACCATTAAGGTTCCAAATTCATTTGCCAAATAAACCAGTCCCAGCTCAAAATAACAACACATCACGTAGGTACGGTTTCCCCAGCACTCGAATATCAAACACACTTATTCCGCGAAACCGAATGCCAAATGGAATCTGGAAAATGTTACCATGCGCCACCACAGAGGCCAGTCGTTTGGCCGTAAAGAACAGAGATTGCGATTGTTTGTTTTGATTTTTGCGCTCGCAGTGGGAGATTTCAAGTCCGCTCATTTGTTCGAGTAGGTACCTGCTGCAAATACCGATTTATCCGAAAATCATTATGATGATGGTTGGTATTCGGTGGGTAAATATCAATTTTCGTTTTCCGATTCGAACGAACCTTGCTCAAGCAGACCGTATAATGAGAAAGCGTCTTTCTCCTTTCGAATGGATGGGATGGTAGACTTGCTCGGATGACGAAATTCAATTTCACGGGGATCATCACTTCCGGCTGCTTAGGACTGCAAAGTCTTCAGACTCCATGACAGTTGATTACTTCTTGCACGGCTTACAATTTTCCAGTTGTAGGAAAAAAGGTACTTTTGGTTTCTATTTTTACCAAACTCCACCGATTATGCCATCTCAAGAGCGAAAGCAAACTGCAACATTGTATCCAACCTACATCGGCATCAATCCTCGGGGCGGTAATGTCCAAACAAGTTATGCAATTCGATTTGAATCCCCGCCTGCTAGGACCGTGTTGCTGCTCCACGATGGCGATGATGACTCGATGACGTCCTGCCCTCGCTGCTACACTGCGGCAATACATTTTTCATCGTCTTACCAACTTGACTGCGTCTGAGGAATGGGCGACGGGGAAAATTGAGTGTCACGCGCGACGACAACATGTCACAGCATAGGCATCGGCATGCGTGGTTGCACGTGTGTGTGTATGTGTGTCGGTAAGTTCGTGAAAGGAAATATCAATCTGCCAATTAAATCCTCGGCAAAATATGTCTAAACAGAGCTACCGAGTGTTTAAAATAGGCGAATTCAAGCAAAAGTCGTCGTCGACCTGCCGCGATGCGATTCAGTTGGCAGCGAACATTTTCTATTAAGTGATAAATTTGAACGACGTATGTGCTGACAGTTGCTTCCTAGTTTCGTATCTGCCTAGCAAATTGGAAACAAATTTCCTCCCTCCTATACTGATTGCAAGTAAATTCTATTTGAATGCTGAAAAACGACGCTGTTGCGTTTTGCCCCAGAGAAGAAGAGAACAAGTTGCGAGTCTTACGGCCGTGCGATATTCTGATGAGGCGGTGCATACAATGTTTATAATAGGGAATGTTCTATTTTTGAACTGTTTGTACGATGGGAGCTGCGATGGAGAAAGCAAAAGTAATATCAACAACAGCACGGGGAAGTGATTATTTATTTATTTTTCCTCCTCACGTTAAGAATCAAAAAATAATATTACAAGCAAACGTTAAAGCAACCAACGCGATAGAAGTGAACCGGCCTGGCGCGTGTGCTGATTTTCCTAGCGGAGGAATCTACGGTCCGATTTGAACTGGCTAAAGTGTGGTCCACTTAGAATTTGGACACTATACGGATTTTAACTTTTTTGAAAAAAAAACACGTGTTTCAGTGGTAAATAATTTGTCTGGATTTTAGCAGAACCATGTATTGATCACATTTCAATAATTTTTGAAGATTTAGTTTCTAAAGACCACTTTCGAATGATTCATGTTTTTTAAACAAGTAGGACATGCGTCTCTTTCTGTCTGAATGATTTTTTTGCCACGTTGGGTACTTATTCTTCATATTTTTAATATATTAAATTGCAGCACAAAGATGTGAGGTTACACTAATTAGCATTTCAAATATCTTAAAAGTAAATTTATTAGAAAGGGTTTTGATACAATTAAGGTTTCTGAATCTTAAGCATTGTAGTTATCAATTATACCCTCGACAACTGGTACCTCAGCGTCTGGATAGTATACTGGACAATTCACCTCCAACATTTGTTTCAGTGCATTCACAGTTTGTTTGAATGATTGACATCGGAAACCCTCTCGTCGAAGCTCTCCAGCACAGATGTATTGGATTCCAAGTCGCGATAGAATATCCTTCATGCTTGGATTCAATTGATTCAAAATAATCAAGGAGAGTTTGTGTCACTCTCGTAAGTTTCGAAGCTTGTCTCCAGGTTGTGATTACTTTTCGAAAAAGTATTACAGTCGGAACGGTCCCTATCACGCATCATCTTTTTGGAACCCTGAGTTGCACAATTCTTGATCATTTTTTGAAAATCAGTTAAGGAAAAACGCACCGAACAAACTCTCGTCAAGTTATGCACAGCAAATTGACAAGTATTGTTTTGAACGAACCCACTAGCACTAACTATGTAAAAGCAACGTTAAACAGCACACACACACACACACACACACACACACACACACACACACACACACACACACACACGCACACGCACACACACACACACTACACGTCATGGGGGGGGGGGCAGTGCCCGGCCGCTAAGGGTATACCAACGAGCCAACCGTAACGCAGGTAACCCAACTAAACCTGAACCATTGTGAGATCGCCCAGCAAATGCTGTGTCAGACAGTTAGCGAGTCGGCATCGGATATCGCCATTATTTCCGACCCATACCGTGTCCCACCCGGCAACGGGAACTGGTTTGCGGACAGGGCTAATATGGCGGCATTATGGACGACGGGCAAGTACCCGGTTCAGGAGGTAGTGTCTACCACAAACGAAGGCTTTGCGGATGTAAAAGTGAATGGAGTGTTCTTCTGCAGCTGCTACGCACCGCCAGTCGATCGAACAGTTTACCAATATGCTAGATCGGATGACAACGGAGCTAACTGGCCTGACCCCGTTGGTATTAGCGGGGGACTTCTACGCTTGGGCGCTCGAGTGGGGGAGCCGCATTACCAACCCTAGGGGCCAAATACTTCTGAAGGCCTTGGCTAGGCTCAACGTAGACCTAGCCAATGTGGGTACCAAGAGTACCTACCATAGAAACAGAGCGGAATCGATCATCGATATAACATTCAGCAGTCCTGGGCTGCAGCAATTGGAGGGTGGATCATGGCAAGGCAGCATGCGGAAGGAGGAGCAACCACTCCGTTCGCCCGCAGATGGCGGACGTCCTACTTTGATGTAGAGATTTTTAAAGAGGCGCTTGAGAGGGAACGGAATTTACGTGAAACCCAGAAACCTTGCGGCGAACGACTCGTTATGACACTTACACGAGCGTGCGATGCGACCATGCCGAGGGAAGTCAAACCGAGGAATGGAAGATCGCCGCTGTATTGGTGGACGGAGTCGATTTCCGATCTCCGAAGAACATGCCTCCACGCAAGACGGAGGGTGCAGAGAGCGCGGTCAGACGCCGAGAGAATCGAGCGTAGAGGGGCGCTCGTCACCGCGAAGGGCGCACTAAAGAGGGAGATAAAGGCCAGCAAGCGAGCCTGCTTCGAGGGTCTGTGTCAGAGGGCCAATGCGAACCCGTGGGGTGACGCTTATCGGGTAGTAATGGCTAAAACCAGAGGATCAGTGGCTCCAACCGAGCGTTCATCAGAGCTGCTGCAGGTGATCGTTGGGGGACTATTTCCGAGCCCGAGTCCATGGCCCCCCGCCGCCGTAGATTTGTCCCATGACCAGCGTTCCAGTATCCCAGACCTTAACGCTGTCATAGCGAGGGTAGGGTGGACGGCTCCGCCGAACACCCGTGACCACGTGGCATTGATAACGGCAGAACGGGGGCCGGCGACGATGCGACGGTGACGAATGATGAACTCATTGCGATAGCAAAGTCGCTAGAGGTGAACAAAGCGCCGGGACCTGATGGTATCCTGAACCTGGCCATCAAGACGGCTATCTTGCTGGATCCCGGAATGTTCAGGGTGGTGATGCAAAAGTGTCTGGACGAGGGTGTCTTCCCGGACGCCTGGAAAATTCAGAACCTTGTGTTGTTACGAAAGACAAGGAAGCCACCAGGAGATCCATCGGCATATAGACCTATATGTCTGTTGGATACAGCGGGTAAGGTGCTCGAGAGAGTAATCCTCAACAGACTGACAACGTACACGGAGGGTACAGGTGGTCTGTCTAATAATCAGTTTGATTTCCGCAAAGGGAAGTCGACGGTGGATGCCATCCTGTCCGTCACCAAGACGGCTGAGGTGGCATTCCAGCGCAAGAGGCGAGGAGTACGCTACTGTGCAGTGGTCACCCTTGACATGAGAAACGCATTCAATAGCGCCAGTTAGGTGGCTATCCCCGACTCGCTCCAGCGCCTACAGGTTCCTGGGTACCTGTACAAGATTCTCGGAAGCTACTTCCAGAATCGCGTACTGGTATATAATACAGAGGCAGGCCAGAAACGTGTACAGATCACCGCAGGCGTCCCACAAGGTTCGATCCTGGGTCCGGTGCTATGGAACACGATGTATGACGAGGTACTGCGGCTTGAGCTCCCGAGCGGGGTAAAGATTGTCGGGTTCACAGACGACATTACCCTAGAGATATGTAGTGAATTCATCGAAGAGGTCGAGTTAATGGCCTCACACTCCATTGGCATTGTGGAGAGATGGATGAGCTCCAGGCAATTGGAGCTAGTCCACCATAAGACTGAGGTCACGGTGGTGAATAATAGGAAATCGGAGCAACATGCGACGATCAGTGCAGGTAACGGTACAGTAGAATCGAAGAGGTTCTTGAGGTATCTTGGGGTCATGATCGACGATAAGCTGTTCATTGTCAGTCACGTCGATTACGCTTGCAAGAAAGCCTCAATGGCTATATCAGCATTATCCCGCATGATGTCGAATAGCTCGGCGGTGCAAGGTAGTAAGCGTAAACTCCTGGCCAGCGTCGCCCTGTCCATACCTAGGTACGGTGGGCCGGCATGGATCACCGCCTTGAGTACCAAGAGCTACGCTACTAAACTAGAGAGTACGCACAGGCTTATGTGCCTAAGAGTGGTTAGTGCTTACCGAACGGTATCACGCGACGTGGTCTGCGTCCTAGCGGGGATGATGCCAATAGGCATGGTCATTAAAGAGGACGTAGAGTGCTTCGAACAACGTGGAACAAGAGGTATTCGGAAGACCACTAGAGCCGTATCCATGGTTAAGTGGCAAAGGGAATGGAATAACTCCACCAAAGGTCGGTGGACCCACCGACTAATCCCGGAATTAACCGGGTGGGTCGGTAGGTGACACGGGGAGGTTAACCTGCACTTAACGCAGATATTGTCTGGCTGTTTTAGACAATACCTGCATAAATATGGGCATGCACAGTCCTCCGCATGCAGCAAATGAGCGGGAGTTGAGGAAACTGCGGAACATGTGTTCTTCGCATATCCTCGCTTCGACGGCGCGAGATCAGGCATGTTTGCCGTAAGCGGTCACGACACGACTCCGGACAATTTGGTCCCGAGGATGTGCCAGGACCGGGACGTCTGGGACGCGGTATGCGTAGCAGCCTCCCAGATCGTCCTCGATCTCCAACAAAAATGGCGAAACGACCAAAGGCAGGTCGCAGGGACCACCTAACTACTAAAGCCCTAACTAGTTAGACATAGTGGGTGCTGAATAAGCACAAGAACCCCCTCCTCGAAGTAATACCGAAAGATGGTTCTGGGGAGGGCCGGGGCTTAAGGCACGGGTGGGTTTTTAGTGGGTCGAGGAGTTGGCACCCTCATCCCTACACCCTGAGTTCTTCAGGTGTCTGGTTGCAGATTTTCCATCCCGTCTAAAAAAAAAAACACACACACACACACTAGACTAGACTATACCGAGCGCCCCGTATCAGCATCTAGAAAACGGTTTCGGAAGAACTTTCATCGTCGGGAAATTCTCCGTCGGAGTAGGCTAGGTCCACTGCCGGGGACTAGTTTGAGTAGGTCGTGAAGAAGCGTCGGGGCGCCTGTGGACTGGAAGTCCTCCTCCAACCAGAACCGCAGGACCGACCGAGCATCAGTTTCGGAAGAACTTCCACCGCCGGGGAACTCTTCGTCGGAGTAGGATGGATCCACCGTCGGGGACTATTCTAAGTAGTCCGTAGCGAGTCACCGGCATGAGTCGTCGGGGCACCAGGGAACCGGAAGCAATCCTCCAACCGGAATCGCTAGACCAACCTCGACACTACCGGACAACATTGAAGCAAGCATATCGCGTTCGTTAACGGTTTCGGGAGATATTCTTTCGTCGGGGAACCCTCCACCGGAGTAGGCTATCTCCACCGTCGGAAAGTATGCCGAGTAGCACCGATTGTGACAAACCGCTAGTTCAGGGTCGTCGGGGCGCCAGTGAACCGGAAGTCACCCTCCAACCAGAATCGCTGAACCGACCTCGGCGTCCAACTGGTCAACAAGAAGAGTAGTACATCTACAACCGGAGTGCATCTACAGCAGAAGTTTTATGGTGATTAGATCAGCGAACTAGCGCGACTAGCTAGGCCTGGCAACAAGAGAAGTGCATGAGCACTGCCTCCTCCCGAAGTTGTCACTTCCAGTGGTATCCGGGGGATACAGGCAACGTCAGACTCTTGGTGGAGTTTAGAGGAGTAGGGTTCAGAGTCATCTTCTCTGTTCATAGTCCCTCACTCTGGCACACGATGGACGAATTCGGTAGCTGGAGTCGGGCTACCGAACGTGTGCTGGGTCGGCGTAAAAGCTTTACCACCAAGTAAAAATAAAAAATAAAATGAAAAAAAAAACACACACACACACCACATGCTCACAAAACGACTCCAGCCTACCTTGTTTTGATGTTGTGTCATATGTTGTAAATTGCAAAACTCGCTACAGAACATAAGCTATAATAGTAGGCTAAGTCCAATGCTCAACTAATTCTATAAATGATCTGATTCCATTTTTTGTCAGATTTTCCAATGATGGCATGGAAATTCCGATGAACAAAATTAAATCAATGGATGCGAACATAGTGAAAAAAAAACGTTTACCTGATTAAATTTTAATGGCGGCTAAGACTAATATGGCGGTCAAATTTTTCTTCATGCTAATTTAAATCGCCCTACTTTTTTCCTTTCTAGAAACATGAGATATGGCATGATAATCAGGTTCAAATTTGCGCAAAATCGAGCATTGATTAAACTGTTTGATCCTCTGGCGAGTGAGGGGTCCGTCAATTCGAGTTGAGGCAAGCGTCATCCTCATTTTTATACCACTTTCAATCAATCAAGCACAAAAAAAAATCTTTTTCAAAATTTTCAAGTGGCGAACCAGCCCAGGATGCTGAAAGCCACTCAAATAAAGATAAAAAAATAAAAAAAAAAATCTATTTCAAAAGACCTCATGTCAATTACAAGAGAGATTACAAGAGAATTACAAAAAAAAATGTTTTCTCATATTATCGAGATTTTCAGCCCTGGGCTGGTTCATCTCCCGTCGTATTTGGGTATTTTCGTAACTTGTCCGGGGGTGAGATTCGAACTTGTGACTTTAGCGTGAGAGGTATGGATGTTAACCACTACGCCGGGGTCGCCCCCTATAGATAAAGTTTTAATTTTTGCGGTAAAATCTTCTTTTTGTAATCAAGAAATCCAGGACTCTTTGACCAAGATGTCACCGAAAAAAATACGGTGCGAGCCGTAGTACGGTTTAGAGGATCCCTTTGCGAGCAGATTCCCGTTAATTCCGTGTCTCCAAATATACGAACAGGACGATGAAGCAGAATCTAGAAGCTAAGCAACGCGCCTGGAAGTTCTACAACCGAGTTGTACAACGAGAAGGATGCCTTCTCATGGAAGTTGAAACCCATGTTACGATATTTCAGGCAGGTTCCTGGGAAAAAAAATTGTATCTGGCGATAGCACGGGGTGATGTCTCCAACAATTTCAAGTTTGTTTTGGCCAATAAATTCTCCCAGGAACCGATGATCTGGTATAGAATTTTGCAGACTCAAACTGAAATCCAAGTTTTTCATTACCGAAAAAAAGGATGTAAGAGTATCTGAAGGAATGAATGATGGCCCACAAATGTCCAGTGAATTTTTAGCCAGATTTGGCAAACTACCACTACTGCCGGGAGGTGCTCAGTCCCAACAAGCAAACAAAAACAGTAAATTAGCCTACATATTTTTTTAAAGCTGAATTACAATAAATGATTCTTTATGTATGTGAAATAGAAAACGTAAAATCATAAACAAAGTTAGTTTTTGAATTTATTGTTATTGAATTGATTGAAAAAAAAACCGAAAAAAACATTTCTATCTATTTCTATTAACATGCTTTTATAACCTATCGTAAAGATCATGCTATATTCAATCTTATATTCTTTGTTTTTGATTTCAAATAAAATTTAAGTGTTTGTCAAATAGCGTATTCTTTTATCAAACCCTCTATTAAAAAAAACTATTACTAACAATAATTATAATTTAACCACAACGAGTTATACTCTGGTTATCCTTACTTGAAAGCTGATTATTGATGAAATTTGTCAGAAGCAGAAAATTTCCCATCCACATGAGAGGCGGACAGTAATTTATTGCTAGAACGAATAGAAACGAAGAGAAATTATTGATAGTTCCGTATAGTGTAACGGCAGGCTTTGAAATTGAAAGATACAAGTAGAAAACGAACGGAGGGCTTTTGAACGGTAGGCGGAACTATCAATACTTTCTCTTCATTTCTATTTGTTCTAGCAATAAATTACTGTTCACTCCTAGAGCCTCTCATGTACACCGTGTCCAATATATTCTCATCTATATATATAAAAATGAAATGCTGTCCGTTCGTGACAGCATAACTCACGAACGACTCGATGGAATTACTTGATTTCTTTTTCATTTGATTCGTCTTGAATCCCAACAGGTTTTTAAAATAAAAAATGTACGAAATTTTTTCGAGAGGGTAAAAAAAATCATTTAAATTAAATTTTCACTTTGTATGTAAATATCATAATAGAAAACAACAAGACCATCCATCGAGTTGGAAGGAGAAACCGTTGGAAAATTTTAAAATGGCGTTTTAATTATCAAAAAAGGACAAGAGAGGAGCGAATCTCTCATTGTTATTTAGGACTTTTTGAAAAATTATGCGAAAAACGATAATACACTGGAGTCGTTTATTATGCGAGTTTTTTCTACGTGGTGTTCATAATTCACGCGAGGAGATACCGTTCACTTAGATTTTGTCATTAACGCGTTTAAATAATTACTTGTGTTGCTTTTTACTAGGTTTCCGTAAATTACGGGTTTGTACGTGAATTCTAGGAGTTACTCAGTTGTTTTTAAGCATTTTTTTTTAACCGCACTCATTCCTGCGTAAAAAGCAACCTCACCCAAGTAACATTGCCAAACCAACTAAGTTTTACTAAAGTTTTATGAAAGCCACCAGAAATCAATTCAGTTTTATTATGGCAGCACGAGATGCCAATAGATTTCAAATTTTAGTCAGATTCATAAGAACCTACAAAGCTTCTTTACAACAATCTTAAAACCTTGACTTCTAAAATGCCGTTTATTCCTATCAAAGGCTTAATTTTGACTTTGTAAAATCATAAAATGCTGTTTTGAAATACCGTTTTAGGACTCATTTATATTATCTTATAATGGTCAGTTGAAAAAGCATTTTAAAATTATTTTGCTTCCAGTAACTGCATTAAACGGCTAATTGGCATTTTGAAAAGCTACCAAGCGACCAGATAGTTTTATAGTAACGATTGCTACGATAAATTGGCTCATTGGCAAAACTGTGATTTCTTGCAATCGCCATATTGGAATGTATGAAATTATTGAAATGTGGAAAAATAAATACACCAAATTTTAAATGTCATACAATTGAACTGTAGATCTGAGGCAAATTTCGGTATTCGTTCAGATAACCTTATTGAATTCCATCAATTTTCAGGAGTTTCATGATTAATTTATCGAATATATTTCTTACAATTTTGTTTTTGTTGCTGTAAACTCGCATAATTTCCGAGGCGCATTAATTTTCAGCTCTTATCATGCCAATATTCACCATAAAATTAAATGCGCCTATGATTTGTAGCATGATATGCTAAACAAAACAACTCAATTTGTTTTATATATTTTGCTTTCAAAATATATAAAACACTTTTTTCTTAGCCATTATTTACTGTTGAATGAATCAGAAGAGCAAAGAATCGAACAAAGCAGAATAACAAAAACCAACCACGATATCGCCGTGAAGTTTGACAGCTGTGGCCACTCGGCATTATCTTTCATAATAACATCTTTCACTAGAACATTTTCAAAATCTTTATGATCTTGGAAAGGTTTTATTAATTTCTTTTCACAACCGTCTACAGAGTGGGCCACTTTGTACACATTTCGGCTTTAAAGATGCATAGAGGAGGTGGACAAAACAGTTTTGAATGTAGTTTCATCAACAAAGCCGGGAGGAGTGCTATACGGCTGGAATAGAACTGAAATTGTTACTTGGGCAGTGTAAACGTGTAGGTTCACGTATAAATTGAAACGTTTGTATTGGTGATATCTCGCAGCGAGATGTAAATAGGAGTGAAGTTCAATGGAGAATGAGAGTATTAGTTTTTGTATTCTATGTTGAACTGACATGTGTATAATAACATTTTTGTTTATATTAGTATCGTTCACTGTAAGATTGATAGTGCATCAGGAAAGTGAAAACGAACATATTACTAGAAATTTAGAAGAAACTAATTATGTTGCAATTTCAATTTCAATTAGTATTATTGTGCAATGCCTCCTACTAGACGAAGTAATATTGGTCGCTGCAGCCGCACGACTGTTAGCGCAGCAAAATCTTGAATGAGACGTTCAGCATGCAACTCAAAATGACTTGGATCGACAACGAATGGCACGGGCTCGACCGATGTTGGGTCAAGAAGAGAGAGCAGGTCGAAATACAAGCGATAGAGTTAGAAAGAAGCGTAATCGGGAATTATCAGAAAGATCTGGTGACAATCGTACCCAAAATAACATCACTAAACGACTATGACAGCAAACCTACATTCTGCAAAATCTTCAACGTGCTGCATTTCAATATGATCCTTTGGTTATTTCAGTGCGGATATATCAGTCGCCATTGAATCAATGAGTGAAGTTTGTTCTCATTGTAATGCATTGTAGCTCCCAAATGAAACACCAAATGAATTGTGTTGTGCAAGTGGCAAAGTTAAAGTAACGCCACTAAATCCACCACCAGCGTTTGCGCTCATTGGTGTCTGGATCAGGAAGTGATTCTAAACATATTCTGCAGAACATCCAGAGTTATAATGGTTGTTTTCAAATGACTTCGTTTGGGGCAACGAACATAATAAGAAAACAGTTCATGCCAACACCTATGGTAATATCTATAATGTTCTATAAGTTTTCATGGACATGAAACCTTACCTTACAGCAACACATTTCGATGAAATCATCACATAAAAGTAAGAAATTAACTCTAAATAAATGGAATTAAAACTTATTGCAAATAAACTTTTTCATTTATAACTCCTTCTCCAATTTTCCAATAAGTAATTATGGGCAGGACAACGTCTGCCGGGCCAGCTAGTACAAAATAAAACTCTATTTATTTCAAATCGATATTCCAGATTTTATTGATAACTTTACCCGTTATATTGCAATACAATACTGATCCACTACAGCATATGTTTTGAAAAAACACCGCCTTTAACCTTCTTGACCAGCTCCAGACGTTTTTCGAATCCGTCACAGGCGGCACGTACGACTTCCAATGGCATTTTGTCCCAAATTCGTTTGGTTACGGTTTTGAACTCGTTCATATTAGACGCCCTGTGGTCATTTACCTTCGCCAGCATTATGACCATATGAAATAATCCAAGGGATTCAAATCTGGTGAACTGGGACACAATTCATTCTTGTCCAAAAAATCGGTAAAATTTTCTCGGCACCAGCCCTGAACGAGATTTGCAGTATGCGATGGCGCTTCGTCCTGCTGAAATACATAGCGATCATCTCCAAACACCTCTTGTACATATGGCTTGACAACTTTTTCCAAAACTTCCGTTTTATAATATACGGCATTTACTTTAACGCCTTTTTCGATGAAAACCAGTAATTTGCCTTGCTTTCAAATTCCTCTCCAAACCATCACTGACGCAGCACTTTGGAACCGTGGGATATTCCTATCACTGTCTGGAACAGTTCTCGAAGAGAGAGCCCACAATCTGTCGTTCTGGACATTGTGGGATTGTTGCAAGACGAATAACTTTTCGTCGGAAAAGATAAATTCTTCCCCACCGTGCCGCGACAAATGCATACTTACTCCGAAGGTTCCGAAACTCCGTGAAGCTTACGTTTCTTGAAAGCTTGGAAGCTTGGAAAGATGGTATACGTAAAATTTCAGAATTATCTTACTACGTGGCGCTACTGTTTATTTAAAATTAATGAATAAACCAAATCATGGAGAAAGTTGGCATCTTCGACGAATATGTTCACTATTTGTTTCACCTGTATAATGAGATCTAGACCAGCTGCCTGAATTTACTGAGTGGGGAAATGAGCCCGCCGTAAAATCAAGAAATGTTATCAAGAGGGAGTAAGCAATTCCACTCTCCCTATCCAAATGGCTTCAAAGCGGTGTACCGGTGGTCCCTTCCCTTCCCATGGCATTCAAGCACGATTACTATACGAACGAGTTTTGACGAAATTTGATGGCTGTATTTTAATGGATAACGCAACATTGTAGCAAGTCAAATTTAACAGAAATTTCAAATATTTGTACATAGTAGTTTATATTATTATTATTGTTAGATATTTTATGTGTTTATCAGCGTCACCATTGTCTCCGTGTAAAAGTTCACCAGTTTGAATATTAGTCAATAAAAAAAATAAAAAAACAATACCATACCCATTTTCAACTTGCATGGATCGTCAAATATCTTGCATCAAAGTTGTTCATCCAGCCCGTTGGTTCATTGGTCATTTCCTGAACTTTTACGACCGCTGAAATCACCACGGGGAAGGACTTATATGCAGTCTTCACGAAAACACGAGCGGCGCTGAGCTTGAGCTTGGCTCCCACCAGTGCGCGTTCATCCAATACGCGCTCTCCTTCTCATGTTTGTGTTTATCGAACACATCGAACATGAGAGCAAGAGATGAACGCGACGTTTGCACTCAGATTCGAGCTCATGTGCAAAACTTGAGTTTGAACATCAGGCGTAAAACTCGAGCTCAAGCGTAATTGTTGGTGCCTCTGCTCGATCACCGACGGGTGGAGGCAAAGGCTGATTGTGTTCTGACGTAGACTACGTCTTACGGTAAGGGTAGGGTGTCAATTGAAAATATAAAAATTAGCGACCGTCACGAAATATCGTTACAAATTAAACGCTTATCTATATAAATAAAAATGAGTTGGGGTTTCCTTTGTCACGATTTAACTCGTGAGCGGAAGGACCGATCGGCGTGAAATTTTGTATGCAGAGATTTTTGGGGCCGAAAAATAACCTTATGATGGTTTGAGACCCCTCCCTTCACTGGAAAGGGGGGCTCCCATACAAATGAAACACAAATTTCTACACAACTCGAGAACTAATCAAGCAAAAGAAACCAGATTTAGCATGTGTGAGTTTTTTAAGGCAAAAAAGGTTTTTATGGTAGCTTGAGAACCCTCCCCGCCTTAAAAGTGCGGGGCTCCCATACAAATAAAACACAATATTCTGCATAACTCGGGAACTAATCAAGCAAACGGAACGAAATTTAGCATGTGGTGGTTTTTTAAGACAAAAAATGTTTCTATGTTGGTTTGAGACCCCTTCCCATCCTAAGGAGGGAGGGGGGGAGGGGGGGGGGCTCTGATACAAATGAAATACACTATTCTGCATGACTCGAGAACTAATCAAGCAAATGGAACCAAATTGAGTATGTGGTGGTTTTTGAAGACAAAAAATTATCCAATATTGATTTGAGACCGCTCCCCTTTCTAAAAGGGGGGGAACCTATTCAAATGAAACGCAAATCCTCGCATAACTCGAGATCTAATAAGAGAAATGGAACCAAATTTCGCATGTGGAAGTTTTTGAAGGCGGGAAATGTTTCTATGGTGATTTGAGACTCTTCCGTCATATAAGGAGGAAGGGGGTAGGGGGTGCTTTCATACAAATGGAACCCAAATTTCTGCATAACTCGAGAAATAATCAAGCAAATGGAACCAAATTTGGAATGGACGAGTTTTTTAAGGCATGAAATGTTTTTATGGTGGTTCAAAAACCCTCCTCCCTCTAAAAAGGGGGGCTCTCATACAAATGAAACAAATTTCTACCAAACTTGAGAACTATCCCTACCGCTATGCAAATTTGTATGCAGGGGTTTTTGGGTCCGGGAAAGGATCTTATTATAGTTCGACACCCCTCCCGCCTTTAGAAAGGGGGGCTCCCATGCAAATGAAAAACTATTTTCTGCATAACTCAAGAACTAATCAAACAAATGGAACCAAATATGGCATGTGGAGGTTGTGTAGGCAAGAAATGTTTCTACGGTGGTTTGAGACCCCAAGCAAAAGAAACCACATTTAGCATGTGTGAGGTTTTAAAGGCAAGAAAGGTTTCTATGATGGTTTCAGATTCCTCTTCGCCCTGAAAGGGGGGGCTCCTATACAAATGAAATACAATATTCTGTATAACTCGAGAACTAATCAAGCACATTGAACCAATTTTGGCATGTGGAGGTTTTTGTAGATAAATACTGTTTCAATGCTAATTTGAGACCCCTCCCTTTTCTGAAGGGGGGGGGGGCTTCCATACAAATGAAACACAAATTTATGCATAACTCGAGAACTAATCAAGAAATTGGAACCAAATTTGTCATATGGGAGTTTTGGAAGGAGAGAAATTTTTCTATGATGATTTGAGACCCCTCCGCCTTCTAAAAGTGGAGGGAGGGAATCCCATATAAATGAAACACAAATTTTTGCATAACTCGAGAACTAATCCAGCAAATGGAATTAAATTTGGCGTATGGAGGTTTTTGAAGGAGAGAAATGTTTTTATGGTCATTGAGACTCTTCCGCCTTCTGAAGAGGGGGGGGGGCTCTCAAACAAATGATACACAAATTTCTGCATAACTCGAGAACTAATAAAGCAAATGGAATCAAATTTGGCATGTGGGGGTTATTGGAAACAGGATTTTTACTTATATTAAAATGGATTTCAGTCTGACTGTCTGTCTGACCGATCGGAGTGAAAATATGTATGCAGGTATTTTTGGGGCTGGAGAAGGTTCTTATGATTGTTTGAGACCGCTTCCCCCTTCCAGCTCACATACGAATGAAAAAAAAATTTCTGCATAGCTTGAGAACTAATCAAGCAAATGGAATCAAAAATGGTATGCGGGGTTTTTTGAATGCAAGAAATGTTTCTATGATGAATTCAAACACACATTTCAACCAATCCTGAGAATTATCCAGGTAACCAAGCAACAAACTGTGTATTGTCTGGGTAAGAAGAATGTTCTGATAGAAGTTTGAAATCCTTATTACTCAAAAAAAAAACTCATTAAAAAAAAGCGTCAGTTCTATGTAATGTTCATTCATTTAGTTGCAGGCGTAGCAACGCTCGCACCGGGATCTGCTAGTTGAGAATATTAATGATTGCTCCCTAAACTCATTCTCTTTTATTTGTGAGATGTAACCAAACCAAAAGTCCCTTTTCTGGGCCGCCAATTAACTTCTAAGGAGCGAATCATAGAATATGCCCCGGTCTATCGTCCCATTAGAACAGCACCTGCGTTGCAATGTTCAGCAACAAAACTCACGAAACTTATCTTACATGTTGAACATAAGAATGCATCAAACTGTTTAACGTAGCCTGCATCAACTGGTCGTGTTATATACGGATTTTTAACATAGTTTTTAGTGATTTCACAACTCCAACTGAGAGAAAATTTATAAAATTGCGAATTGTTATGACAATATATCCGAAAGCAAAGCACAGATTTATGGTGCAGTGCAATGTAGAGTTTATTTCTCAAAATTATCATCGTTATATCTACACAGTTTGAAAGAAACATTTAATTTTCTGCGTTACCTAAAGCACATAAAGGTACTGCAAGATTAGGCAAATATCAATAGGATATTTCAGGTAAATTTAGGCCAGATATCGCTGGAATCAGGACGGTTGTATGGAAGGTTGCAAACAACTTCGTTTTTAACGCTTGCTTTGGCTAGGAATCAAACTCAGGGAAATTCCACGCGCCTGTTTGAATTCATAATTTTTTTCGGTGTAAACCTTATATAAAACAGCATCTCAACAAGTGTCCAAAATGATACAAACCATACAGAAAAGTAGCAAAGGTCGCTCAAGGTATTTCATAATTGGACCCACCCGTGGGAATGCGTTTTGAATAAATTGTCGGAATTCCACTCCAAAACTACATTCTTTCAAATTAACATTCTAGTAAACTAAAAAGTAGCATCACAAACTTAATTACAGTTGACGGCCGTACACCGCTTCCCCACTCTCGAATCATACACACAAGCAGCGCAACACACTTTTCTCGTTTCCGCTTTTCCAGAACTCGTCGCTCATCATTTGAAAATGCTCTTTTAAACTAGCAAACACTCGCACACATTCACACTTTGGTTCACTTTTTCATTTGGGCGATCAAAAATCCGAAACCACCAACGACACCGGACGGCGAGTCATCCGTGGAAAATGTTTAAATTTAACCGGTGTGTGCACAAAAACTAAATTAGACGATAAATTATACGTTTTATAGATGTACACCTCGTTTTCAGGTAGGGCGGTCGGGGAGGGGGAAATTGCTTGCAGAACACAGATTCCCCTTCACTCGTAGCATCTTTTTTTTTCGCTAGGAAACTCTTTCCAACTGGACGGCACAGAAAAAAGGCGACGTCCAAAACGGACGTCAAATGCGACCGTCCGCCGTCGTCAGCCCCCCTTCCTTCAGGAGGGCAATGTGAACGTCCTCCGACGATTATTCACAGTCACATCAGCGTCATTCGCTGCGACAAGGGTGTAAGTGAAAGGAGTGTGGAAATCACTCTCGCGGTCCCGAAATCTACATGCGAGAAGATATTAATGTCCACACCCGCAATCATTTAACCCATCTCACTCGTCGCCTGCGAATCGGTTAGCTTCCTTGGATCCAACAAAATCTAGCAAAAGCCAATGGAGAAGACGATGAAAAAATTTCCCGGTAATTTATCCGCTCAGAACGATGGGCAAGCCGATGCCGAAGAATAACAACCCGAAGGTAAGTTGGATTGGATGGGGATTTTTTGCGCCTTTTTGGAGGAAATTTTAAATCACGTTCCCACCACAAACACACATGCTGCATATGGCTGCGTATGTACATTTAACTCATAACAAGTGGCATACGCTTTGTGGGTGGCACTTTCATCGTGTGTCATTGCTCGCAGCTGATGGTCAAGCGGAAAAGTCGGTGGAAAATAAAAAGGCAATAAGAGGCCTGTCTGTTGTTGACCTGTTGGACGTGATGTTAACAACTTGGACGAGCAGGCAGGTAATTTTATCCGGCTGCTCTTTGTTTTCTCGCACAGAAATTGGCTATCGGACATGGAGTGGGCTGCTGGGAAACAGTTGTCATATCTGACACCGCTCTTTGTCAGGTCAATATAAAGATAGACTTTATTTCGTAGAAACAGTGCGGGAAATTCGCTTGTACGGATCGTTATTTTTGTGTACAATAATAAATCAGTCGATCGGAAATAATTTAATAATTTCTTGTGTGATAGCCGCCTATCAAATGTTACGTTTTATATAACATGGTTTGAATTTGATAACATCAATACAGAATTATTATACGTCAAACAGAAACAAATTCATCTGCTCTCAAATGAGCTCAAAATGAAGACGACCTTCACGGACAGACCAACTACCTTCGTGAATTTGACTTTTGAAATGACAGACTGTTTCTCTTCACGCTCGTTCAGATCTACTCTAAATAGAGTAACTTTCACTCAGTTTCGTATTTCCATGCTAAATGTCAAAAACTTAGTAACTTGATTTAAGGAAACTGAGTAAATGCTACTCTGATTGTAAAAGCGCTATAATTATATAAATAGAGTAATTACAATGAAGCTGTCAAAAGCGAAAAAACGTGGTTCAGTCGATCAAAAGTTATCAAGATGAGATGGCTGTATGTTGTAATCAACAATCATTTTCACGTGTGCCGAATTCATTCCATGACTCAAGAAACATCAATGCTGAATAACTGTATGTTCAAACAAATTTGGAGAAATTGTTCAGCTTTTTCTTCCAGAAAGCTGAATAATTTCTCCAAATTTGTTTGAAGAAACGGTTATTCGACACTGATGTTTGTTGGGGAATACAATCAATCCATAAATTTACAAATTCAAAGTATTTCGACTCTTCCGTTTCGACTGGACAGTTGTCGGAAACAATCAACAATTTCATTAAAATAAAATAAAAAATAAAATTACATACTGATTAACGTTTACTCAAATTTTTACAAGTGACCTAGTTAATCAGAATTGAGTAACTCCTTAGCTACTCTAATTAGGGTAGTTCCAGTTTTAACAAAACTGAGTCATTTTCTACTCAGTTTTGTAAAAATACAAACATACGTGACTGAGTAATGTTTACTCTAACTTTGACAGGTGATCTAGTTAATCAAAAATGAGTAAACTACAATTACTCTAATTAGGGTAGTTCCACTTTTAACGAAACTGAGCCGTTTTCTACTCAGTTTAGAGTAATTACAAACGAGCGTGTTGACCAGAGCAACCGCTGCGTTTCGAAGTCATTATTTGGTTTTGTTCATTCGTCGATGGATGTTCATTATCGCCTGTGCAGATGTTAATATCAATATTCAATTTCGTCTAGGTGGGGATGATGGTGAGTATCAAATGAAGAAGCAATATTCGTTTCTTTTGATGTAGAACATGATGTGTAATTATTAAGGCTCAGGTCGCACAGTGGTTCCCCCATAGGTCATACATGAAGAAATCGCATGTCAATATTTTCAAATTCAATTAATTTTCCTACATCTAGCATAGCCAGAAGTTTATGATGGCATCAATAGTATCATGAAGTTTTGCGAGGATTGTTTACTATTGAGCTTGCAAAGTCACGCGTTTGTCGTATTTTAGCAGCCATCAAAAGCGCTTCATTTGGTATAGTAAAACTTTACTGTTTTTCAGTGAATTTGTGATATTCAAAACCAAGGTATGCATTATCATTTGTGGGGGTTTTGGAGGATATTTAAATCCACTATCAACAGCTATGTGTATGTAAACAAAGGCAAATTTACGAATAAGCTAATGTAATCGATGAGCTTCATGTTAACTTTTAGGTATGATCTTAAGCGAATTTACGTGAACCACGTATACCAAAATGTTGGCAAGATGTCATTCATCAACCACAAACACATTTTAGCTGCAAGTATCTGCAAGTAAACTTGTGGGAAAGGATTGAAGTTGTGGCATTTTTTTACTTTTTCGTGGTTCTATGTCCAAAACGCTTAATTGAATTTAGTTCAATTTTTTCACTTTTACGTGAATTTAGGCATTTGAACGTGGTTTTTTTTGCCATGGGTATCATACAACAAGGTAAGTTTTACCATTTTTTGAGCTTTTGGGGAGTATTGAAATCCGCTATGAATAGTTTTGTGTACGTAAACAAAGACGTATAAACTAATATAATCAATTAATTATCATGTTTACTTTTAACAATGATCTTAAGCTAATTTACATGAAACGTGTATACAAAAAGGTCGGCAAGATGTCATTCATTAACCACAAACACATTTTAGCCGCAAATATCTGCAAGTAAACTTGCGCGAAAGGATTTAAGTTGTTGCATTTTTTGACTTTTTCGAGTCTGTCCAAAGTGGATTTTGTTCAACTTTCCCGCTTTTCAGTGAATTTCAAAGGTATTTCAACATGGTTTTTTGTCATGGATATCATAAAACAAGGCATGTATCACCAATTCTAGAGGTTTTGGGGAGTATTGTTATAATCTATTAGGAACAGTTGTGTATGTATAAAAGAACGCTACAAAAGCTTATACAGTGGACCCCCGCTAATCTGAACGACAACGCATGCATATTAACGGGGTTTATTTTTAATTTGCACATCTAGTAACCCAGTCCGCAACAATAACGAAAGTTTCTGGTTACCTTATTTGCTGTTTTGTTTTGATTCTGCGTTTCGTTTCGCAATGTTCCATTTCGTTTTACTGCATTCCAAATGCTGCATGACGTTTGAACACTTTTTATTTTGCACGTCGTGCAGATGAGCAGGGTTCAAATTAAAAAGTATTCAGATTAAAAGCTGTCAGATTACCGGGGGTCCACGGTATAATCAAAGAGTCTGTTAAAATTAATACTAAATTAAACTATGATCTTACCTGAATTTACATGAACCACGTATACCAAAATGTTGATTGAAAGTCTTTTTGAACCACAAGTACATAATAGCTGCAAGTATTTGCAAGTTACTGTGTTTTTTTTTGTCAAATGTTCTTCGTACGGTTTGCCTTCAAAACAGAAGTATTTACATTCTTCTGCTTTCTGCCTACATTTGCTTATGTATTTTATCCAAAATAAATACAAAAGATTAGAACAAAAAAAACTGCCAACAGGTTCAGTACAATAGTACATGTGGTTTTAAGTTATTTTTTCAAATAATTATTAACAATCAATTTTAGCGACCGATATAAATTGACGATAAATATTTTTAGGTACACAGTTGAAATGTACATTTTAGAGGATGTATAACTTTGATATTTGGACTACAAAAGTCGGTAAAAACGCTCAGAAGATACAACAAGTATCACATTCTCTGTACTCTGTTATTCCTAATGCTCAAAACTTTAATTTGGACGGGTTGCACTCACGCATACATTATATATGCACTCGACTGTCAGTTTACTGGCAAAGATCGAAAAGAGTCAAGCAAGAGTGTATTCTAAAGAATTCTTCGTGGTTGAATAAACTAGAGCATGTCAGCCTTACATTGAATAATCATAGGGCTAACATGGCTACGTCTGGACGTGGACGGCCCAGGAAAGACTTTGATGACTGCAGTCCTCGCTCAAAACGTAGAAGGACCGCTGAGTTGACAAAAACCGATACTACAGCATATCGTTCAGCGTGCAATTCAGCAATGAGATGTATGTCAAGACCTCCAGCTATAGATTCAGATGAAGTGGTGTCGCTGATAGTATAAACGAAGATGACAAAGAGCCAATACCTTACTATCAGGAAGTTTGTAAATAACAAGTTCAGTTGCGAAATACTACCGTCATACCAGAAAATACTTAAAGCTAAAAGTAAATGTTATCCTGAAAACATGACGGTCTCTGAAGGAGCCTCCGAAATTGAATTACAGGACTTACTAAATCATTCGGCTTTGAGGATAATTGAGTCACTACCTCAAAAAAACTGGGATGAACTGCCAATTGAAACTGCTGCTATTTTGTCGGGCAAATGGGGATTCGATGGATCGAGTGGTCATGGAGAATATAAGCAAAGCTTTTCGGATCCAGCTATTCAGGATAGCAACATGTTTGTGACTTCTTATGTCCCTCTACAGATGAGTGTTGGCAATAAAATTATATGGAAAAATCTATGCCCATCGAGTATGATATACTGCCGGCCAATTCGTCTTCAGTTTATAAAAGAAACCACCGAAATGACCATTCGGGAAGAGCGATATTTCAAAGAAAAAAATGAGAATTTGTAGCCGACAATTATCTGTTTACAAGACCACACTCTTCAAATCTATCATCGTTTGCAATTAACAATGGTTGATGGGAAACGCTGTAGCGCTTTATCCAGTACACCTACCAGCAGGTGAGATATTTTGATATTTTTGTTAGTTTATTTTATTCATTTACTTTTATTTTTATCGTACTATGCCGTATTCTCACCAGATGCGGTGCAAAGCCTACAGAAATGAACAATATCGACAAAAGTCTTGGTAGGCCGCTTCTGGAAAAAGGTTGTGAATTTGGCTTATCACCTCTTCACTGTTGGATAAGATTTTTTGAGTATCTGATCGTTTCAGTATTCAAAAATGGCAAGCTTGAACACCAGGAGAGAAGCAATCTGTGGCACAAGCAAAGAAACGTATTCAGGATGAGTTCAGAGAGAAAATGGGTTTGGTAATCGATAAGCCTCGAGCTGGGGGAAGCGGAACATCGAACGACGAAAATACCGCATGAAAGTTTTTCAAGAACTCTGCGGTATCAGCTGAAATAACAGGATTGGATAAGGATCTTATCGATCGATGCAGAACAATTTTGGAGTGTCTTGGCTCGAGCTATATGATCACCGCACGAAAGTTGGCTGAAACGTATCCTTGGTATTATCTACCACCTTCTGTGCACAAAGTTTTAATCCATGGCGAAACTGTTATTGATTACGCACTAGCATCGATTGGGCAGTTATCAGAGGAGGCAGCTGAATCCAATAACAAGAACATCAAGCAGTTTAGGCTCAACCATACCCGCAAGATATCGCGAGTAGCAACCAACACAGACTTGTTACACAGGTTATTATTTAGCTCTGATCCATTCATCACTAGCCTAAGGCAGGTATCAATGAAAAGAAAAGAGGAACATTCTCAAGACGTATTGGATTTATTATGCGTATAAGTGCATTTATGTAATGCTTTGGCTTATTATCAGTTAACATTGATTCATTAATTCGTTAATAAAGATTTGTGTTTGTTTATTTCTAAATTTATTGAAATGAACTTTCATAAACTATTCTGCCCATAAAAGCATGACTGTCCCATATGAATAGGAAATCAAGCTAAGATGGGACAGATATGCTTTTATGGGCAGTATTGCTATCACAGCAAAAGAGAACAACAGATAAATATGACCTTTCTTGCGTGTTTGAATAAAAAATCTTACCACTTCCATTAAAATATCCGGAGCATGCTCGAATATAACGAGTTCAGTTGTTCGGTAGTTCTCATGTCATTTGGGATGTCACATGATGGGTCCAACATGATTCATGTCGTTTCTAGACACATGACCCATGATAATCGTAAAATTCAAGGGATATCATTAATTTATTTGTAAGAAAGGTAAAAAGCCATTTATCAATGCATGGTGGATCGATCCGTTCTTTTTGACCTCAAATTTGGACTCATCGACCCCAAATTCATTAAAGACATATGGTTTTATGACGAAACTATCAAAAAAAATATTTATGACCGCCTTCCTTCTACGTTGGAACCACTGTGGGTCGGTAGGCTACAATTACTACGAGTTGTGATTATGAAAAAAGAGCGCTGCAGTACTCTACGATTGACATTATTCAAAATAATCATTTTGGTTGAATTGAAAATGACGTGTTGGTGTTTGATGATCACTTGAGATTTAAACACACTGCACTGAAAACCCAAACTCAAATGTGTATCAAGAAACGAGTAGCCATAGGAGCAGAATAGAGGACCGATTTTCACTACATGTATAATAAAAATTAAACTTCTCTCTCTCTCTCTCCCTCTCTCTCTCTACAGCTACAGTGCTCACCATACAGAGAAAGCTACAGAGGTCACCATTGCCCAGTTCGGAGGCCGCGAGCAAGTACCAGCAGTAGAAAGTCACAAGGGTTCCTGACCCCGCTGTTCACTCCGCAACGCAGCAGTAGCACAACTCGAGGGGACAGTGCTGGGAAGAAATACGCGATGAAGGTAGTCAGAAACTGGATCGACGAACTCTACGACTGTTTAAAGGACAGGCACAACGTCCACAAAGAAAACAAGGACATGGTGACGCACGTCATATCGGCCGCGACCGCAGCCAAATGCGAGCGGGACGCAGTGAGGATGAGAGCAGAGACTGCCAAAAAGGTTCTTGAGGACAGTCAAAAGGCAACGAGTGAAGCGCTGGAGACGCCCAAGAAACCCCAAAATCCACGTTCGGCGTAAAAGAAAAGGGAAACACTAGGAGAGGCGGCCGAAGGGCTGAAAAAGCTCAAAACGACGAAGAAAACGGCGAAGGCAGTGAATGGCGCACTATTGGGAACCAGAAAGATAAAAGAAGGAAAAATCAGCAGCAAGTGAAAACGTTGGGAGAGAAGAAGAAGGAGATGCCTGAGCCTCGTCAGGAGCGAAGTAAAGGCGACGCTCTAATTGTGGAGGTAAAAAGTGGAACGACGTACACGGCCAGCCATTTCAACTTAGTTTTGAGTCGTTTTTGACTTATTTGCGTCAAAAGTGAAGCCACTCAAATTTGAGTAAATGTTACTGGCATCGACAAGTCGACAAATCATCGACTGTAATAAGATGGATGTTTTTGATTTGTCGACTTGTCAAGACCAGTAATATTAACATTTGAGTGACTCCACTTTTGACGAAAGTGAGTCAAAAGCAACTCCAAACTGAGTTGAAACGGCTGGCCGTGAACGCTGAACTCCTCAAAAAAGTGAGAGCAGATCCGGAGTTGAAGGAACTAGGGGAGAAGGTGGTGAAAACCAGGCGCACCCAGAAGGGTGAGATGCTCTTCAAGCTGAAGAAGGATCCTGCCATCAAGAGCACAGCCTTCAATGCGCTCGTTGAAAAATCTCTTGGTGAGCAGGCGATAGTTAGAGCTCTTTCACAGGAGACTATGATCGACTGCAAGGGAACACTGCGATCTTGGAGATGCACCAATGGCGATCCGGTTAAGGAAGGTGTAAGGTTGCCGGTTAGGCCGTCTTCCGACAGCTGTAGCCAACAAGCTTTTGGAGTCGGGTCGAGTAAATGTTAGGTGGTCGGTGTGCTCACTGAGAGTCGTCCCTCGAGTTCCAAGAGAGCTGGAGAGATGCTTTAAGTGCATGGGCTTTGGTCACCAGGCAAGGATCTGATCTGTGCAGAAAATGCGGGGAGAAGTGGCATTTTGCAAGAGACTGCACAAAGAAACCGAGATGCATGTTTTGTAAAAAGAAGAACGGAAACCACTTCAAGACGGTGGGTTTGAGATGCCCAGTATATTAAAAGGCGACAGAAGGTCGGCAGTAATGGAGGTAACCCAAATCAACCGTAATCATTGCGACATAGCACAGCAACTTTTGAGTCAGTCAACGACAATGTGACGTCGCAATCATTGCAGAACCATCGTTCCTCCTGATAACGGAGAATGGGTTGCAGATAGAGCGGCAATGGCTGCGGTACAGGTGACTTTATACGAAGGGTTCGTGATCTTCAAAGTCAACGTTATTTTTGTATGGAGCTTCCATGTCCCCCAAGGTGGACCATGGAGCAGTTTCACCAGATGCTGGATGCACTCACCAAAAAGCTCATCGGAGGAGACTTCAATGCTTGGGCTGTGAAGTGGGGCAGCAGATGTACCAACTCTAGAGGGTACAGCTTGCTGAAAGCCTTGGCAAAGCTGGAAGTTACAGTATCGCACGTAGGTTCCACCAGCACTTTTCGCAGGGACGGTCGTGAATCCGTTATCGATTTTTCCTTCTGTAGTCCGTCACTGATGACAAATATGAACTGGAAAATGTGTGAGAAGTATACCCATAGCGACCATCTGGCGATCCGTTATAACGTCAGCCAGCGAAAGCCTGTCGCAATAGCGACCATCTGACGATCCGTTATAACGTCAGCCAGCGAAAGCCAGTAGATAAATAGTTGCGAGCAGAAATGAAAGAAGAAGGTCTTCGACAAAGAACACTTTGTTGAGGCACTTCGGCTCGGCAACGAACTCTCGAACCAAAAATCGGACGAGCTGACGAATACGTTAGTAAAGGCATGCGATGCAACCATGCCGAGCACACTGGAGTCGAAGAACTAGCGGCGCCCAGCTTACTGGAGGTATGAGCAACTCATCCTTCGCACTAGTTGTTTCAGAGCCAGAAGACGTGTCAAGAGAGTGAAAAAAGTGTTTCTACCAAACCAGAAAAGCCTGCGGGAGATCCAACATCGTATAGACCAATATGCCCGTTGGATACGCTCGAGAAACTCCTGGAGAGGATCATCCTCAACAGGGCAACGAAAGCGTGCAGGCGTCCAAACATCGATTTTGCGCTGTTGTAATGATCTACGTTATGAACGCCTTCAATAATGCCAACTGGAAGGCTATTGCCGAGTCGCTGCACAGAATGAGGGAATGAAGAGTTACTTTCTGAACCGGGTGTTGATTTACGAGACCTCGGTGGGGCGGAAATCGGAAAACATCACGGCGGGAGTTCCGCAAGGTTCCATCTTTGGTCCAACGCTTTGAAACGGGATGTACAACGGTAAGCTGACGCTGAAGCTTCCCAAAAGCGTAGTTATCGTTGGCTTTGCAGATGACATCGCATTATCAGTGAAAGGCAAAACACTGGAAGAAGTGGAAATGCTGGCGACCGAAGCAATCGGCATAATTGAAAACTGGATGCTGACTGCAGATAGCTCACCACGAAATGAAAGTGCTGATGGTCAGCAACTGCAAAGCGGTACAGAGAGCAAAAATCGTCATCGGAGGGCTTGCCATAGCATCAAAGCGCGTGCGGAAGTATTTGGGTGTGATGATCGATGACCGGCAAAATTTCTACAGCCACGTAGATCATACCTCTGGGAAGGTGGCGAAGAGTTCGAAAGCTTGTGAGAGCGGAGTCAATGACTGCATGGCAACGAGAATGGGACACGGGGACGCACCTGCTCATACCGGATTTGTCGATCTGGATGAAAAGGAATCACGGAGAAGTAAATTACTACCTTACACTGTTTCTGTATGGCCATGGTTGCTTCAGGCATTATTTGTATCGATTCGGACACGCAGCGTCACCTTTTTGTCACCACGTGGTCTTTGACTGTCCACGATGGAGCACTGCGGAGCGAGATACTTGCCATCAGTAGGGCAGATACTAGTCCAGTTAACGTCTTCTATAGAATGTGTCGTGACGAAAGTGTTTGGAATGTAGCGAAAATGGCGGAAAAATCAAAAAGCGAGTGGTTGAGAGGAGTAGTGGGTTGTCAATCTCGGGTGATGTTGTATGGTAGTTTCACTTGGCAAACATACTTTTGCATATAAAAACTAATAAATGATACATTAAAAACTTAAAATCGTTCCACAAAAAACGCATTCATGACCCATAAAACTCTGGTCAATATCCGTAATAAAATGGATATGATCCATAAAATTTATCAATGTGATCCATAATTTATTCAAAATTTAGCAATAAAATGTCAAAAAAGTACCGTTATATATCTAGGGTATGATCAATAAAATTGTATGGATTACCCATAAACATATAGCGAATGTTCCATAAAAGGTTTAACATCATTCCTTATAGTTGTAAAATTGATCCACAGAATGTAACATTTGTGCAATAAAATACGTGCACATGATTCATAAATTATTAAAAATGTTCCATAAATAAATTGTCTATGATCCATAAAACAATGAATAATAATCTATAAACTCATATAAATGATCCGTAGCAAATTATTCTTATAGAAAATTTTCTTAACTACAATTTTTCCAAACATTGGTTTTCAGAAGAAAAAAAATCAAACAGCTCCTCAGTTAGACACACTATATTGTACAATGTGACATAGTAGCCACGATTTGTTATGATGTACTCCAAGTGCTAGAAATATCAATGTTTTGCCTGCTGAGCAGTTGAGGATTGAAGAACTAAGGAAGTAGAAAGCGGTCGAAGTTTCCGATATCGTATTCAAGTTAACGACTGATTCAAGCATTTGCCCGGTATAATGCAAACGGAGGATGTTTTTTGTAGTTAGGTCCGACGAGCGATAGCGGGTTGGACGACAAGCGTTGCCCGGCATAATTTTATAAAAAAAATCTTAAATAACAGTTTGATCAAGCCTTAAATTTGACATGTAGAGTAACTGTCCTCATATTAATCTCATTGTTCCTTTATTCATCCTACGATGAATCAAACAATTGGGCAGTTGAAGGATCGGTTTCGTTTTCTAATAATGTTTGCTTACTTTTAATAACAACAACAAACATTACTAACTAATCCTGTCACCTGTTCATTGTTTAATTTCAAGTAGGATGAATTGCAAAAGGATAAGATTAATATAGGAAAATCTTCCCTAGTTCGTTACATGCAAACTTTAACAAATTTATTGGGAAACATGTGTCGCAGTTGCGGTCGTAAAAGAACGTGAAATCGTGAAAGTAAATCAGCTCTCTGAAAAATTTAAAATCTTCTAAAAGCAATCCTTCTTTAATAGCAATATTTGAACCGCATAGCTAAAGAAACGGACATGTTAAAAGATCTGAGTAGTAGCGCAGTCAAGGATCGATTTCCCGTAGCCAAAATTTAAAAAATGTAAACTCAACATTGTAATAATTCTGGCACAATTTATGGATCCTACATATTATTTTAAATGCCCAAAGTTTATTTCCTATGGGCCATATTTAGAAGCTTGTGGTTAAGTTTTCAAAACTATCATGGATCATTGACGATTGTATCAATAATTTATTGATCATGTGTATATATTTAAGTTCACAAACGTTTCATTCTAAGGATCAATTTTACAACTTTAAGGAATGATATTGAACCTTTTATGGAAGATTCGGTATATGTCTATGGGTAATCCGTACAGTTCTATTGATCATACCCTAGATATATAACGGTACTTTTTTGACATTTTATTGCTAAATTTTATATAAATTACGGATCACATTGATAAATGTTATGGCTCATATCCATTTTATTATGGATATTGACCAGAGTTTAATGGGTCATGAATACGTTTTTTATGGAATGAACTTCAATTTTTAATGGATCATTTCTTCAGTTTAAAGGTGCAAACTTAGGGCTGCCGTTTCACTTGAGTTGATTGCGTCAGTATGTGGGAGCAAAACGGCTCACCGTCATTCGCTTTTGGGATCTACAGACGGGTAATCTTCCGTCAGAGAAGGGTAGATCCGATGCCCATCACAAGATGGACAACATTTTTAGGTACAACATTGCAAAGGACGCAATGATTCGAGAACGTAACCCTTAGGAATTATTAATTTCCCTTTTTCTGATCACTGTGGGTGGCTTAGTGTTATTTGAATATGAATAATGAATGAAAGTTGTTTTTGTTTTAATGAAAGTTGTTTTTGTTTTTGTTGTTTTTGATTCTATTCATGTTTGTTATCGAAACAGATGTTATGAAACAGATGATATGTTACGGATGAATTCACTGTGTGATACCAAGGTGATACGACGCATACGGTTATTAGTTTACCGTGGTGATTAGAAAATTGCCAATCCCACACCGCAGGACCACAGCACCGACAGCACCATATTATCTAATTCTTTTAATTTGAAACTTAATATTCAGTTATGACGAGTATGGTGAACCATTGGTGCAGATCAAAACCAACTACCCAACAACTGATCTTCAGTCACAGCACTACCAGGAAGCATTTTTATTTATTTTTTCTTCACTTACTCGACCACTTGCACCACCGAACAATTGATAACTTGAACAATACAGGGTGCGGCAGAAAATAATGCAAAAATGTTCAAACTTGAGTATTGGGTTAATTCGTGTAGCAATTGACTAATTTCTGTCGTAAGTGTATTTGTTTATGTTTACTTTCAACTGCTGCATCCAAGCATTCTATTTGTTTTATTGCAAATTCGTCAAAATGTTCACGAAAGAAGTGATCGCCAGTTTGTTGCTCGCCCAGAAGAAACCGAAAGAGATTGCCAAGGTGAAAGGGTGCCATTTGGCAACAGTTTACCTCAAAAAAAAGTCTCTGCAGGATGATCCTAAGCAGCGGAAGTCGGGAAGCGGACGTCCGTGCTTTGCACGCACGCCGAACGTGATTAAATCGGTCCGTGAAAAAATTGCTCGCAACCTGGTGCGTACCAGAAGAAAACTTGCAGAGGAAGCCAATATTTCGGAGAAATCCATGCGGAGAATCATCAAAAAAGACATGCATGCATCTTCCAGAGCCAGAGTGAAACGCCACTTGATTACGGACCGAGTCAAGGAACTACGAGTGACTCGTTCCAAGAGATTGCTTTCCTTGTTGAAGAAGGAAAAAATGATAATCCTGTTCTCCGACGAAAAGCTTTTGAACATCGATGCTGTGGCCAACAGCCGCACGGACCGGTTCATTTCACCGCAGAAAATGGAGAACGTTCCGGAAAAAGTGAAATAGAAATTTCAAACCAAACATCCGGCTGGTGTCATGATGTTTGGCTTGATGGCGTCCAACGGTTTGAAAATGCCGCCTGTTTTCATTGATGCTGGAGTTAAAATCAATACCGAAGTGTATGTCGGTATTTTAAAGGACCAGGTGCTTCCCTGTTTGAAGGCCAACTTCTCCGAGGACCAAAATGTTGTCCTACAGCAGGATGGAGCGCCGTGTCACACGTCTAATCGAACCTAACAATGGTTGAACGATAACATGAAGTTTTGTCCGAAGGATTTGTGGCCCCCCAGCAGTCCAGATCTTAATCCGTTCGATTATTCATTTTGGGCATATGTTGAAGCACAAGCCTGCAGAACATCACACCCTAGTGTGAAAACCCTTTAGTCAACCATTACACGCACATGGCAGTCAATGTCGGAGGACTACGTCTGAAGGGCATGCTCTGGCTTCCGGTGTCGGCTCGAGGATGTTATTAATAAAAATGGAGAACACATTGAATAAATTTCTTTTAAAGGACTTTATAAAGATAACTGCACTAGAAAATGTTGATATTTTGCTCAAATTAGTTGAAAATGGGTTTTAAAATAAATAAAACAAATTTTAGCACTATTTTCTGCCGCACCCTGTAGATACGCTCGAAACAAACCGTTCCCCGCCGATGCTCGAAATAGACTCTCATTTTCAAAATAAAAACAATTCTTCTACACTTGCTCAAAATGCTTTTCATTGCGTATGACTGTAAGGAAAAAAGGAAACAGACACTGACCCTACACATATTGTTGTTATCTTGTTGAATTGCCATTTTTGTAAAAGGAACCTCTTTGTGTGCCATAAACATGGGTTTAACCCTTTCAGGCTTAAATTTTTTCCAAGCGCTATTATGCAAGCAATTTGGTGTATTATGATTGATTTGATACTGAATAACATAGAAATAATTGAGAAGTAGGAAATATGTTTTTGAAATGTGCTAGGTCGTCCAAAATGTCCTGGAGTTCAGAATTTGAAATCTACAGTTGTTACAGCTTTCTTCGCTATACTAAGTAAAAATATGATTTAATCATATTCCTTGCTAGTCTTCCGCAGCAGATATTATTTGCCAAACCAACTAAATCCCAAGTATATTCCTATCACAGACTTCATATGTAAGTGAGGGAGATCTCATATGTAACAGTGAACGGTATATAACGAGTACACCTTCAATAAATGCTTTAAAATTCAATCGCGCTGCAAAACAATATCAACTGCCACATGCTTCCGAGCTTTCAGCTACAGTTTAAAGAATCCATCGGAGTTAAGGTCAAATCTGCCGTCAGTCCTATCACCATCATCGCGGCTTATTGTCCCAAGCCCTCTAACCCTGAGACCGGCACGTTTCATCGTTTTTTCAACATACCAGACGGAAACCTCCACCTTCTTCACCACATCACGGTTCTCCGTTTGAACAGATTCAACACCTTCCTTTCCTTGACCGGATCAGCTGTCTTCGGTTTTCTACCGCTGCTTGACCACCGCTTGGTCGTCTGGGTCTCCTTGAATAACTACATCACCGTCGAATGATGGAATCCCAAGAGTTTTCCGATCCATTTGCGGGGGCCAGTTAGATTTTCTGGGACGACGTACATAGTTTTTTGGCAGATGTGCTCCTGTTCCGATGCCATCTCGATAATCACTTAACAGATTGTGATGAAGTTTTGCTTATCTAGTCTCAGTCAATAGTTTCAACATTGTGTATCATTTTTTTTCGAGTACAGTCTTTACTAGTCCATGACAAACCGGATACGAGACCGGGTTAATCAGTCAAGGACCTTTTGAATGTCTTAACTCTCATACTACCAAGATGTCATGTCAATTTCGATGCCGTGACACATTCCAGAGTCCTTAAAAACATATGAAGGAGTTGGAAAAAAAAGAGAAATGAAATTCAATCCGAAACACCTAATTTCGAGTTCCGTATGTTTTGGTGTCAGGAAACATAATTTTACAACAATTACGTCTCGCGTAAAACTAATAATTTCTAAGTGTGTATAAAACGACCCAAACTTATATGAAATGCTCTAAGCGTGTACGATTCAACTCTACTGATGTTTTCTTTAGCCCAGTATCGACCTAAAAAGTAAAGCGGTTATATCCCGTCTACACTACAACCTATATTACGTGATATAGAGTATCTTGATACCAAATGCCATGCACAGAATTTCCAGTGAAAACTATATGCATAGATGCTGATATCAAGATACTCTATATCACGTAATATAGAGCGTAGTGTGAACGTATTATTACGGAATTTTGTTCAATATTACCAAGTGGAATTTTGACAATTGATCTGCATGAAACGAAATGTCACCTTCATTTACGGAATATTTTCCGAAAGTAAAAGTGATAGCTCCCATTAGTTTGCGTGGAAACCTTACAAATTCTCATTTTATTTTTCGTTCTTTTCAGGTGCATACTGCTGCAGAAATTTCTTTTCGATTCTTTACTTTTTCGTTTCAGTAAACGGAATTTAACATGGGTTTGATATAGAAAAAGACATTTCTTTCGAATACGATACAGAATTTTGAGAGGAGTCATTCATTTTTATATACATAAGAAAAAGTAATCCGAAGATTTTTATCAATCCACTGATGTAAATATGATATAGCAAAAGGAAGAGCCTCATCTGAGATCTCGGTTTACTGGCATCGAGCATATAAGGGAAGGTCCATTAATTACGTCACGCAGTAGGGGGGAGGGGAGTTTTGAGAAAACGTGACGATCCATACAAAAAAAATTGAAGGTCTATACAAATAACGTGACAGGGGGGGGGGGGGGGTGTTATAAAAAGGCAATTTTTGCGTGACGTAATTAATGGACGTTCCCTAACATTCTCATTCGCAACATGCCTGTCTTTAAATCATAGCAACCTTTATTCTCTGATTGTTGTTGTTTTGTAAGCATTCTAATTGTGACTTGCACTATTTGCGCTTCAAATCCACTACATCGAACCAGTTCTAAATAGTTGCGCCATCCCCGGATTCATCCGATTCCGTCGATTTTCATCACTTCCAGGCTGTCGGCAATAAAAATGAAAAACTCGAACCAAAACATGATGTAGAACATGACGATCGTTTCAAATTTATAACGCGGGAGCTGATTCCCATATTATCGAAAGTGTGGATCGGAAGCGAAATTGGCCGAATTGGGAGAACGGGAAGCCAAACTTCTAGCAGCCGGATTTTATCGCAGGAGGTAATTTGGAGCTGTGCTGTTGCGAGGCGATCGTAAAATATTGTCAAAACATTTCGAAGATGGTGCTGATGGCGAGCAACCGAGACGGCGACGGCGACGGCGACGGCGACGGCGATGATGATTTGAAGTTTTGTGTACTCCCAATAGCAGCAGCATCATCATCATCATCATCATCATCATCATAGAGCAGGGTGTGGAAATTATTGCTTTGATTTATAGCGCTCAATCAGAACAAGCACGCCAAGGCACGATCGGGAAAGTTGCACAATAATTCATCCCGGAGGTGTCTGACGCAAGCAGAAGGTGTTGAAATTTGCCCGTTCTCCATTTTCGATCACTCGGTGACTCAGGGTGAGCTAATGGTTTCTGGATGATTGCTGAACGAAAGTGTTTATATGGGAACGGAAATAGCGCTGATATTTATGTCCATCTGAATTTGATGTATCGGGCAGTTGGGATTTATAGATTTCAAGATACCAGAAAGTATAACCGCACTTGCCTTAGTTCGAGAAATGCAAACATACACAACGTCATAAATATTCACTTTCAACTACCGTCCAGGTCGTCAATTTGCATCGTTCTTGATGGTTCATAAAATTGTCGCAATTACAGCCGAAGGAAGGCAAGCACTATGGAAATAATTGCAATCGAAAACCAGAAGGCCCATCGCGTGTCTTGCGTTATTGCACAGGGGGTGATTCCGTAAATTAACGTAAGGTGCGAGAAGGAAACTACATCCACCCACCGCACTTGCAGGAATGTGTTCAACGTGTGGATTTCAGGAGAAATGGAGTGCGAATACAATTGAATCCTTGAAGCGTCGTCGAGACAGCAATCTGGTTTGCGTCCTTCAACTTTATGGTGGCAATTTTGTTTCCCGTATTATAGCCACAGTCACGAAACTGGGGAAAATGAATTTGAAATCATATTTATCAAGAAGGCGCTTTGGGACATTTCGTCGAATAACACTAGGGGGGAAATCACGTTCAACACTACGGAAGGAAATCACGTTCATTTATATTTCTAAGCTTGGGCTGACAGGTTGATTTAACTAATCACTCGGTGATTGACCAGAATACAGGGAGTCTCAGAATAGGTGCCACAAAAACAAAATGGGATTACAGTTAAACAAATCATCCAAATCATAGCATCTATTTTCCATTTGGAAGATACATGTTATAGAAATAAATCAAATTAATTCAATTCGAATCTCTCGGCCTTTTCCTTGATTACCTTGCGCAAACGCTTTGTAAACCCATCGCAGCTGGTACGCACGATTTCAAGAGCAATTTGGTCCCAAATATCAACCAAATGTTTCTTGAATGGATCTAAAGTGGGCCCTTTCGTTAGGGCCTTTATGTTGAAGCATATAACCCAAAACGAAGTGGTCAAGTATGTTGAGATCCGGTGAAGATGTAAGCCATTCTTCGCTTATGATGAAATCGGGAAAATTTTCCGCACACCGCGCTTTTGTCTTCTTTGCTTTGTGAGCTAGAACTGAATCCTGTTAGAAACAATATGGTGTATTCCCTTACAGCGTTGAGACAAAACCTGATGTAGAAGGAGATGTTCGCTCATCACCATGAGGCACCAAGAGTGAACAACAATGTTTTTGGCTAGAATGAAAGATATGAAGAGAAAGTTTTGATAGTTCCGCTAGTGTGCGGCAGGCTTGGAAATATAGCAGATGTTTTAGGAAAAAATGTCGTTGGTTCGAGTACCACTGCACTATGGGCGATTTCCATACAAGCAGGTGGACGAAAATATTTTGATCATTTTTTCTTGTTTTGTTGAGTTTTCTTTGGTTGATGTTATCAAAATATGTTGTTAATATCCTTTTTTTTAACATTTCGGGATTAACTTTTCAAAAAGGCTTAACTTTCTATTGATTTTAAAAAAACAATAATATCTTGAAAACGGATGTGACTAAAACTCTAATTTCAAAGGATAAATCATGATAATAATATTTCAATCTTTCTAAGGGAACATCCACAAATTACGTGATATATTATGGGAGGGGGGCTCAGAAATAGAAACGTACCATGTATTAATATGGCATAATATGCTACGAAGTAGGTCTGGAAATGATCAATATTATGCTACGTCATTTGTGGATGGTCCCAAACAGAGATATAGCCTTTTCACAGAAAACTTAGCATGCATAGAATATTCAGAAAGAAGAAGAAGCAGCATCCGCAGCTGTTATTTCCTTCAATGATCTGAATATTACCAAGCAAACTCGATGCATAGGTACAAGGTAATCGCTGAACAAAATTACTGTGGTTGTCAGTGACGATTGTCAGTTTCGGGTTTTTCTGTTCTGGGTTCTGACGCCTGATGCATTTTTTTCTCTGAAACGGCAATAATAAGAATTGATTTTCGGTCCAACCATCAATAACGTAATTTAGTTTTCGAAATTGTTCCATACTGCCTTCCCCTTGTATGAATTTTACGAATAAACCTGAAAAACGTTGCATGACGCGTAAGAAAACACAAGATCCCTTTACCCGTCTGCCCCAGCAAAATTAATAGATGACTTCTTTGTATAGAACACGCAACAACAAAAAATTCATAATCTGCTTTAGTTTATTTATTTACATAACGGTAGAAATACATATATATTTTTACAAAGCGAATACACAATAACAACTCCAATATTTTTTTTGTCGATTTGCATTAATCTTACTATATTTCTGTTTCATCACAAACAAAATCCTCATCAACTTCATCGACAGCTTTCATAAGTTCCTCCAACGCATCGCAGTTATCGGTGTCGGATATTGAACGTGTTTCAGAATCTTCAAAAATCTTAAAACTTTTCACGATATCTGGATAATCTAGAACATTTTTTTTCTGTCGTCTTTTCTCCATCCAAAGTGAGCTGATGAATGGGTCTGATTCATTCATGGCACGAATGAAGACATCATGTAAGTTGTCCAGCCTTGAGCGCTTTCTAGCATGATGGATTCGGTATTTCTTTAACTGTTTGTGCTGGCCTTCTGCTGCCTCTTCTGCTAATATACCAAGCGGCGCTGGAGAATGCATAATAATTTCTCCGGCATGAGCGAGTACTTTATGCACAGTTGCAGGAATTTTATACCAATTGTACAATTCCAGATAAAGTCGGTAGGTATCCTTGCAATACGAATCTATTTTTTCGGGGTTTATTGGGTCTTGACAGTTGATAGCAATTAAAATATTGCTAAACCTCCGTCGATGTTCAGAATTCTGCTTAAAAGCTGAGGATTTGCCAATGTTCGTCGACAAACGTTATCTGTAGTACTTGTACCTGCACCACCAGATCTTGGTTGATCTACTCTGACTCCAAAATGCTCATGAAGCTGTTTCGTTATCAGTTTTTTTCTTTGTTCGTATAATTCTTTAAATGGTTGTGAAACCTGCCATTTTTTTAAATCCATTCTATATGCAATATGCAAAATGCATTCGAAAAATCAAATCCAAGCATGAAGCGGAGATATACCGTAATGTAGAGCATCTTCGTTTGTTAAAAATCCTTCTTCAAACTTTTCTTTACTGTTCATTAAATTAGGCTTTGCTCCACAGATTGGGCAATTTTGCATTGATGAACTTCCTGTAATATACGTGAGGACTTTTCCATCTATCATGCTAAGTACAAAATCAAAATCAACAAGAATTATATTGTCATTTAAAAGCTCGACCTTCACTGGCGTCAATTCATTCATTTCTTTTTCAATGTCATTTTTTGTGGCAAGAATTACCTCCTTACTCTCTTTGATAAATTCAAGGATGATGGGCCTACAAAATCGAATACTTTGAGGCATAGCATTGAACCACATAATCATTTTTCGATCATTATGCATGAATAACTGAATTGGAGTAAGTGTTGATGAAAATACATCAGAATCATTCTGACATCCTTCTGGCAGCTTCTGGTGGTACTGAGAATACCCGGTTGAGCCATCCATACCCCAACTACATAATAGAATTAGTTCAGCACTATCCAGCTCGTTAGAATCCATGTAGTCGTTCAGCTCTGCGTCGATTATTTTCACGATTCGATGCACTGTATTGTCCAGAAGCGCCTGCAGTTTTACTCTAATTTTTGAAGCGGTTGCTTCGATGAACTCGTTGGGAGGTGCGCATTTCAAGCTGAACAATGCATTAGGTCCTAAGTAACATTGGGAGATTCTCTTTGTCGACTTTTTCTTTGCGGTCCTACGGCTATGTAAAAACATTTTCAACTATTTTGAACACACAGTACGGAAATATAAAGTGTAATTAAGGATTCAATACGCCAAACACATCAGCAAATCCTTTAATAGACAAACTATTAACGAAAGAGAAAGTCGACGAAGAGAATCTCTCAATGTTACTTAGGACCTAATGCATTGTTCAGCTTGATTTCTTTTTTACTTCCCCGATGACGCCGTAAGGTGGAAATCGTGACGGTGATTCTCTGTGTATTAGTTCGTATTGGAATCGACTAAATCCAGCTTCGATGAAAAAACTAAAAGCTTCCTCGGGTGACATCATTCCACGTTGATCAGTTAATTGCGACAACATTTTTCTAGAATCTCCTCGATTTCTTAGAATAAGGCCGATGACTTTAACTAAATTTATCTCTTTCCTATTGTAAGCTGTCCTTCTCGCCATTACTAGAGCCTTTTCGATGCTGTCTACTTTGGGATCCAAGCTTTCGTTGCCAATGACACGTAGTTTTCCTTTTTCGCTAAGGTCAGCAAAAGGTTTTGAGGGTCTCCCACGCTTTGCAGATGACGCCGAGGTTGAAGGAGCATCTTGTTCTTGTTCGATGAACTCCGCAATGCCGAAGTCTCCATTTATCCAATCCCGAGAATATGCCTCGAATCTTTCCTGTTTTCGTTGAGCTTCATTCCACTTTAGCTTGTATTTACAAGCGGTCCTATAGAGTTTATCCTGGAGACGTTCACGTTTTTCCTCCGATATAGGATAGTTTTCACAAATAAATTTAAAAGCTCTTTTAACATTCGCATTATGCGTCAATTAAGAATCAAACAACGAAATTATAACTCTATTATCCATTCTTACACTTGCACTCAACCGTAGTTTATGGGATTTCAAATAATACACTGTCAGTATAAATACCACTCCTGGTAATAAATCGTACTCTAGGTACTTACCATGAGCCTCAAACATTGAGTACCTAAGCGAGTCGATGGCAGCAAGGTCCACATACACGTAGGAACGAATTAACGAATTTACGAAAATTAATTAAGCAACACCAGCAAAAATTCAGGAAACACATTATTCAAAAACAAGACAAAATAACAAAAAGAACGTAAACTTTAAACTTACATTGGAAAACATGTTAACATGAAAAAGCCCTTATATGCGATGATAATAATACCGATTTTATTATTTATAACCAATTATAGCAGAAACTGTTTTAAACATATTTTTAATAATTTTAAATTTAAAAAAGGTTCAGCCCTATTCAAAAAATGGTCAAAATTTTCTTTAAAGTGTTAATTTATAACTTACTTTGGTTAAACCATCGCCAGAAATAACCAAAATCCCCCAAAAAAGTAAATACGTTTTTATCAACCTAAAATAATGGAATTGCACCAAAGTGGTCATATCTTTAAACCGCCTGATTTCAAAATGGCGCAAGTTTGCGCAGAGTATTCCTTCGTAGTTTGTTATTATACATCCCACACTTGATTCAGAGCTGCTGGGTTATGCGGGGATATGCGGGGAAAAAAAGTTGCTGATCAACAAAGTTGAAATTTCTAATTTTTTTATGTTTTTTCTTCTCCTAAAGATTTTTTTGATTTTATTTCTGAATGACAACCTATCGTATTATTATTTTTTAAAGCTAGTTTTGTTACCTTTTCAATCATGTATAGTGAGCTAGGGGTTATCTCATAAAAACAGGTCAACATTTAACTTGAGATAAAGCGTATTTTTTCGGCAAAAAGTACATTTTTTCGCTAACTTACAACTTTGACATCTAATATCTCAGGAATGAAATGTGCTAGAAGCTTGAAACTTTGAAGTTTTCTTAATTTATATGTTTACTTTTGATAAAAAAAAATTGAAAAAAGTTTTGGTGAAGGTCACTTTTCCGATTTTCGTCCGCCTGATATCTTATCCAATCCCGTGCACTGTACACATGTCCTTTTCGCTCAATTTTCCTAAAACATCTGCTATATTTCCAAGCCTGCCGCACACTAGCGGAACTATCAAAACTTTCTCTTCATATCTTTCATTCTAGCCAAAAAACATTGCTGTTCACTCTTGGTGCCTCATGGTGATGAGCGAACATCTCCTTCTACATCATAATCGTTACTCCTCGCACGGAGAATATATAACATAACAATTAATGTCTTCAAAACCTGCTCGATGTAATATTCAATGTTGATTTTTACGTAAGGTTCTATGAAAAGAAAAGGAAGTTTTCCTTTACGTGAAACGGCGCTCCAAACCATGATTTTCGATAGATTCTGATAGGGTTCTACAGCTAGTTTATCTCTTAGAATATTGGCAAGACTTTTGTCATACACACGGTCATTTTGTTGATTATGACTGTACTGCAGGATGAAGAGCTTTTCATCCGAAAATAAAATCTCTCAGTCACCGTGCCGATCCAAAAGCTTTCAACTTCTTTGAACCCTGGCTATTGACGCTCCGTCAACCCGTGACCCCGTTGTTTTTTGTACGGCTTGCATTCCAGATCATGTTTAAGAAGCCTGTTCGTTGAAACGGGGGATATTTGAAAATGTTTGCTCAATTTACGGCCAGATACGGCAGGATTCTGTCTTATTCGCTCCCTCACATTTGATCATTTTCGTCATTCTGGCAGTTGTTCTGGCACCTCCTTTGTGATGAATATGGACATTTACAGTTTCCTTGAACCGTTTCAAGGTAAGAAAAACAAAACGCTTACTCACTCCGAACTGCTTATGGCTATTGAATATCTGACACGGTCTATGCTTTTGCAAATGCAATTTTAAAACTTGTTCCCGCGTGGTTCCTATGGTAACTGATAAATATAAACAAACGAAATCGCTTGCTTAGCTTCGGTGAAAGCTGTCAAAAGAAAACACTCAAAACGAGTATAATCAATTCCGCTGTTAAAATTACCCAGCTGAAATAAACCATGACTGGAAAAAGCTGGCACCTATTGTGAGACACACTGTAAGTGAAATTACATAATAAATCAATTTAATGGGGCTGGAATTTGCAGTATATTCTTATTGTATATACAAGTGTCAGGAATTCCGTGTTTTAATGATAAATATGGCGCCGTTGCTACGTCTTTGCAATTAAATGAGAATCAATTTACCCATTTATGTTGTTAATGTTGTTTTATGACCTTTTTTATCACTGACAAAGGACACAGAAGGCAGGTTTTGTAAATAAGGCAGGGTTCGTTCCACTTTTGTACAAAATGCGATCAAAGTTTATATATAAACGTGTAGGGAAATGTTTATTTGGGGTGTCTCATAAAGTATATGCACGATTAAAAATTAAGATAAAAAGTTAAGTTTTTATTTTGGTTTCATCAATCATTTTTCTAAAATGTTCTCAGTTGCATATCAAAAAATCTTGAGGAGGAGACCCCGGAGCACTGGTTAACATCCATACTTCTCATGCCAAAGTCACGAGTTCGAATTTCACCTCCAGATGGGTTGCATAGATATCAAAAAAAGGTACTTGAGTATCTACGGTGGGAGATAAACCAGCGCAAGGCTGAAAATCTCAATAATCAAGCAACAAAAAAAAATGAAATCTTAGTATCGTTAATCACAGGCCAAGAAACGCACTTTTACCCAAATTTTGCATCAGTCTCTGCAGAGACTCCTACTCAATTGTTTAAGAAACTTTTTCCCAGTACATGGCAAACTTCTGCTGTGATGGTATCTGCTGCTTTAATATGTTTCCTCAGATATGCCTTTTTCAGAGTCCAAAATGCCTCGATTAGTCGGGCTTAAGAATTCAGTTTCAGCACAAATTGAACTTTATTGGCTATGATATTTTTCACGCAATGCACAGAAGCCCAATCCGGTCAAAACAAAATTGGGCCATCATGCTTCCTGATCATTGCGCGCCAAATGTAGCTGGCCCAAAGTCAACTTAGAAAACTGGTATACTAAGGCGTTTCCGTTAAAATAGGTTTATCAAACAAATGGCTTATGCGCCACCTCGTTAGAGGACCACTAGTCGATTTGGGATGCCCGGTAAACTTAAACCCCAGGACGAGTTCAGTTTAACAAATGATTGAAACAACCTAGTAGACGCGAAAACTTTAAACTACTAAAAGCTACCTAAGCAACACATAAGTTTAATAACGGTTAAAAATACGTGTATTCAACTAGAAAAAATGTTACTAGGGTATCCTTTCCCAACGAAACAAAACTAACCGCAGATCGACCTTTTATGAAACTAATGCACTGCAGTGACCTATTTTCATCAATGGACCAAATTTCATGACCACTACAACTGAACTTACTTACTTACTTACTTACTTACTTACTTACTCACTTACTTACTTACTTACTTACTTACTTACTTACTTACTTATTTACTTACTTAATTACTTACTTACTTACTTACTTACTTATGCTAGTTCAACTTCCTATTAGGACCACACCTGCGTCACGTCTCCATAAAACTCGGTTGAGGGCTCCTTGTCTCCAGTTTCTCGAAAGTTCCATACTGCCAAGGTCTTGATTCACTTAGTTTAACCACCCAGCTCTTCTGCATCATGTACCAGTCGGATTATTGAGTGTTTGTTGTCCGACATTCGTACAACATGTCCCGCCCATTGTGCCTCTCCTGCTTTAGCGACTTTCTGGATACTATGTTCGCCATAGAGCTGCGCCACCTCGTGGTTCACCCTTCCCTCCACACACCGTTTCTACATACACCGTCAAAGGTGGTCCTAAGCACGCGTCGTTCAAAAACTCCAAGTGCTTGCAGGTTCTTTTCGAGCATTGTCCATGTCTCATGCCCGTAGAGAACTTCCAGACTTATCAGCGTTTTGTGAATGGTACACTTTGTACGGGGGTGAATTTTACCAGACCTCAAGGTCTTGTGGAGTCTACAGTAGGCACGACTTGCGGTAATAATGCGTCTCAGAGTTTCTCTGCTGCAGTTGTTATCCGACGTAACCAATAATCCGATATAAACAAACTCATCCACCACCTCGAGTTCATCTCCGTCGATTGTCACAGTCCTATGCAACAGATACTTAGTCTATGACGCATTTACCTTCAATACAACCTTTCCCGCTTTACGTTTCAGCTTGGTGTATTTAGCCGACACTGGCCGATCTTACGAAAGCATGCGGCTTAAGCGCCACTCCGGTAAAGGAGACCGCGTGCCAAGTTTATTTGCCCGGATGAGACTCCCTCAGGGCGAGTCCATTTTAAATCTTCTTGAAAAGATGAGATCGAGCTAGTCTGACTACTACCGAAATAGGCCGGTTAAGAAACCCTATAGTAATGCAGCATAATCTAACGCATCAACAAAATACCTCTACAAAGCTCACGGGTAGAGAACATCCGAACCTAAAACGACGCTACGTAACGTCAAGCTCTCATCATGGGTAGCTGCACACACATTCCGCCAGAGGCGCGATCGCAGCAGAGAGAACGCAACACAACATCAAATTCCGATCACACGGAAGACGTCACGCATGTGAATAGACGAACTACGCGAAGCAACGTGCCAACACAATTTCCATTATAATCTAATTGCATAGGACTTACGGACAACAACTATAAAGATCGTTTTATCTACACGCAAAACAATAACATTTATTACGAAGTATTGAAAAACGGAGGTGCGCATTATCCTACTTTCTTATTGTGCTGTGATCTTGTGCATTGTTGTCCAAAAAAGAATCACGATGCGGCAAGCGTGATCGGTAATCTTATTGCACCCGGGTGGCTAACATTAATGGGTTGGGCGCGGCATTCCAAAATTACGACAGGTAAAGATCGTGGCCGACACCCAACTTCAAACACGTGTTTTATTAGGCCTTTAGCAATTTATGCTCTTCGACCTATGGTTGGCAAAGAATATTCTCCGTGGCGCCCTCACTGGACGCCACACTCCAAAAAAAGATGCTCACTGACTCACCAGTACTGCTGTTGGTTTCTGTGCTCCTGTTGGACTTGACGGGTTGGCGGTGATCGGTGGATGACGGTTGATGGTGGCTGATTGTGCCGGACCACGTGACGATGGCCGGTCTATTGTTGGCTGACGCAGGTGGGACTCGGACAAAATAGCTGTTCCAGGCGATGGTTGGTCTGGTTGAAAAACATTAACGCACAACGAGCACAATTAGCACATTCACAATTTGGACGAGCACAATTAGCACATTACCTGGGTTTGTACTTAGTCTACGCACAACCTAACCTACGGCGCGCACTACGGTTTTCAACTATTTAACGGCTACTAAACGAGGAGAACACAATTAAAATTATAAAGGCTAAAGTAAAACCACGTTGCTTTTACTCACTAAAAAAACGATAACGCGGACACAAACTTCCACTGCGATCTGCGGTTCAAACAAGAGTGGCATGAAACCGTGACCCTCAGATTAGGGAAGGTGTCCTCAGCCGAATTAAACGGAAATTTCCCCGCGATCTTTTTCGAACTAGATCGGCAACACGAGAGATTATCCTACAATTGCTGGACCTTCATTCTATGTCGATGGCAGCCAGAACTCTCTCATCTTTCTCCGCTTCCCCGAAGATTTCTTGAACTCGACCTTGGGAGAAATTTTACAAGGCTGAGTGGCGTTATTCGCGAGGCATTACTTGTTTATAGCAAGATCGGTTAGTGCGGCTGTTGGCATAGTTTTTGGCGCAGACAAATTAGATCTAATTCAAAATAAAATTCCTAAACAACATGTAGCGAAGGCTACAAGCTACCACCTGGAACGTTCTGCCACGTCGTCAGCAAAGCAGCTTCACTGACCGGATTTATTGAAAATCTTATACTTATTTATTCTCAACTTATTCTCTCTCTCTCTCTCTCTCTCACACACAAACTCACTTACTCACTCACTCACTCACTCACTTACTTACAGACGTACAGGACTTCCAACACAACGTTTCATCGATTACCGAATAAGTCTTCAGCGATGTACTACCACGGTTATGCTGACGTCTTCCCTTCAATTGGAAAGGGCTATCGGTTCGTTAAGCATGATCTACGGCTCGAGGTGGGCTGTCATGCGTGAAGCTAGATTGTGCCGTATGTGCCTCTGTAAGCACTACAGTACGTGTGCTTACAGCTACACTTTACAATGCCTGCACTTGTCAGCATCACCCTGTACATCACAGTTAGCGAACAGAAGCCTCTTGAGGCTTCTCCTAAGCGGAAGAAGCTACGAGCACCAGGTGCAACATTCACCAAGCCTAGACTACCGACGTGCTGCTTAGGATTGTTCCAGTGACGCTCGGTCTAACAAAGCTCCCTGGCAGTTGTCTCCGTTGATAAAAGGTCCCTGGCAGTTATCGTTACCACAGAACGCAGTCACCATCCCACCGAAGTCTTCTTAAACAGCCACCAGATGGACGAATAACGGCTCTTTGGGAGGCCATGAGGGGTGGGGATAGAGAAGGCTATTACAAACTGCGCGATAGCAAGCTCAATGAAAGCAATGGCCAGGGTCACTGGCCGTATGCCCATGAGACTCGCATAGCCAGTTCGATACGATATCAATAATCAATAAACCATCAAGTTGAACGGTCGACAATTCTCGATCCTAGTGGAAGACCCTTTAAAAAAGCGAAAGTAAATACAATAATAGTTCGCATCAGCAGGAAACATTTAATCAGTGAAGAGCAGGTAACTTGCCCGTAACTGCCATGTAAGACAAAAGTCCTAACGCGGACTACTTGTTCGTTAGGACTCCACTGTATTTTTTGTACAGAGTCCGTCAACATACTCGGTGGCCATGGACGGTAGTAAGGAGAAGCCATCGCCATCCCTACCCCATAGTACACCCGGAATAGCGAACGCTCATCGTCGGAACTGGAAACCCGAAGCAAAAGTAAAACCAGCCGTCGAGACGAGCAGTCTACGTGGATATGTGGTGGTAAAGCTGCAAGGGGCCCCGAAGAACAAAAGATCAGAGAGACATTAAGAAAATGTGAAAGAGACTAGAAGCAAAATATAAATAGTGGATGTAAAGTGCTCGAGGAGTTCCTGCTTCGCGAAACATTGTCCGGTGAGCGTGCCGACCCTGAGGCCATTGTATGTCGGGAAGTTTCAGAGGCGCTCCCGATTGAGGTGGGTAATACTTACACATCTTCCCCATGAGTTGGGATTGCAAAGGTCACCGAAAGCGCTTTGCTTGAAATGGACAGGTGGTACCTGCAGAATGTAGAATGAATCTCTGAAAGTAGAGGTGGCCATTTCTTCCGCCGGTAGAATATAAACTGCCGGATGTTCAGAGCTTACCCGAGAAGAGTTTGAGATCAAATTGAAAACCAAGGAGTGTATCGAAAAGTAGTTATAAACATTCGATGCGTTATTACGCATAAACTACTGTATATATTTTTAGCGTGTAAGCGCCATTTGCTTTGTTTACATGTCAAAAATGATTATTCGGTTCATTCATTTCCGTTGATAAAGTTGTATTCAAAATGTCGCGAATTGAATTTGAGACTAAAAAGAAAATTCTGCACACTTGGTGCACCGAAAAGGGTGTTACTTACAACCAGATTGCGAAAAGAGTAAATGTTCACCCGGCAAGTGTAAAACGCATCATCGAAAAGTTTGGTAAGGAGTGCTCCCTCAAGGATTTACCAAGAAGTGGCCGGAAACCCGGCTCCAGCAACCCCGATTTGGACCAAAAAGTTGTGGATTATATTCAACGGAACAAATCTGCCTCTACTCGCGATCTAGCCAAGAAGTTCAGGACCAGCATCGGAATGATTCAACGAATCAAGTGCAGGAATGACTTGAAGACGTACAAAAAGCAGAAAGTGCCCAAACAAACTCCGGAACAAAAGTCTCGTGCCAAAACCAGGGCTCGAAAGCTGTACAGCTGCATTTTGGACAATGTCGACCAGTGCATTTTGATGGATGACGAAACATACGTTAAAGAAGATTCAAGAACGCTACCGGGGCCGCAGTTTTATACTAAATCTGTTGGGAACGTGTGCCAACCGCAGATACGACTGTTGCGATGGAGAAATTCGGTCAGAAGGTGCTCATTTGGCAAGCTATTTGCACATGTGGCTTGCGTTCTTCAATTTTCTATACAAAAGGAACTATAAATGCTGAGATTTATCAAAAGGAATGTTTGAAGAACAGGTTGCTACCATTGTATAGAAAGCACCAGTCCCTCCTCTCTTCTGGCCAGATTTGGCATCGGCACATTACGCCAAATCCACTCTACAGTGGCTGACGGAGAATAACATCAAGTTCGTAGAAAAAGACATCAACCCACCAAACTGTCCCCAGTTGCGACCGATCGAACGCTATTGGGCAATAGTCAAGCGTATATTTAAGAAGGATGGTACAGTATCCCAAAACATGACCGATTTTAAGAAAAATTGGGCAGCGGCATCCAGGAAGTGCACAAAGGTCACTGTGCAGAATTTGATGGCAGGTGTCAAATCAAAGGTACGGGCATTCTACAGAAATGAACATGATGACTAGTTTTTCCGTTTGGATCTTTTGTAAACATGTTAAGCTATAATAAACTGAAATAGTATGTTAATTTTAACCATGTTTTCATGCCTATTTTATTATTTGGAAGTTTATAACTACTTTTCGATACACTCCTTATACATGGTGTTGTGAAAATTGCCAATAATGATTACTCAGGTTGCTGTCGTTTTGGTCGTTTTAACTGTTAAACGATCAAAATTGATGGCAACAATTTATTCCTGTGACATCAAATTTAAAACTAACCCTGCTATTAGTGAGAGCAAATTGAAAAGTCAATATGCTGTACATTTTTTCTTGTGGATAGCAAAATGAGTATTCTACTTAATAATTTGTCAAGACAATGAAAACAACTTTACCTTTCTCAAAGAAAAGTGAACGCAAGATAACAGCAAGATGAAAACTAAATTTGATTTCGAATTTGACAATTGTGAAGTGACATCAAATTTTGATTTTAATTTGATGTTCATATCAAAATAAGTTTTCGAATTGCTATCGTCATGATGTTAGACTTTACTCGGGTAAACTGTGACCACAAACACTGATAGCTTCCGAAGTACAGATTCGATATAGTCATCTCACTGGGATTCCCCCCACTCCGAATTAAGCTCGTGAATTGGACTAGATAACGCAGTTGGGCATGTGCCGGGAAGGAAAACCATCTGAACCAATGGCAGTTGAAACACGCCTAGAATAGATCGTACGTGGGACCTGCTCATCCAATCATCACCTCGAGAACCAGTACAAGTGTGTGAGTGCAACGATGATTCCGACGAAAGTCTCCACGCAGCGATGAAAAACAACTTCAATCTCACTGTAGACAGTCGGAAGACATTTAGTCCTTCGCTGATCTCGATCAGACGATTTACTTCAAGGAAGGTATAGTTGTCATCCATTATTTGGGTCAGATAACCACGAACCCTCATCCAGCCTACACGTTGTCTGGCACCCTGTATTCTCCCTTACCCTTTGTTAATAATTGTATGTATAAAGAGTGATACGGTCAAAATTTGGTCAAGGGAAAACGCGTGTAACTCGGTGAAATCGTTTATTTAAAAAATCAAATTAAATTTCTTTTTCAAGTTCAATTAGTATAAAATTCAGGAAAAATATTCAGTTAGGCTTCCACTTTTCCAAATCCGAATTGCCGGGCCTTACGCTTGACCCCTGCCATCAGATTTTGTACAGCCACCTTGTCCACCTTCTTCGCCACAGAAAGCCAGTTTGCCTTGAACTGCTGCTCGTCCTTAGCAGTTTTTTTGGTCTTCTTTAGGTTCCGCTTGACAATAGCCCAGTATTTCTCAATTGGGCGGAGCTCTGGCGTGTTGGGAGGTTCTTGTCGCTTGGGAACCACCTGCACGTTGTTGGCGGCGTACCACTCCATGGCCTTTTTACCGTAATGGCAAGATGCCAAATCCGGCCAAAACAGTACGGAACAACCGTGTTTCTTCAGGAAAGGCAGCAGACGTTTATTCAAACACTCTTTCACGTAAATTTCTTGGTTGACAGTCCCGGAAGCTATGAAAATGCTGCTTTTCAAGCCACAGGTACAGATGGCTTGCCAAACCAGATATTTCTTTGCGAACTTTGACGGTTTCGTGTGCTTGAAAATATCTGCTACCTTTCTCCTTCCTTTTGCCGTATAAAACTCCTGTCCCGGAAGCTGCTTGTAGTCGGCTTTGACGTAGGTTTCGTCGTCCATTACCACGCAGTCAAACTTCGTCAGCATCGTCGTGTACAGCCTCCGGGATCGCGCTTGGCCGTCGTATTTTGTTTATCATCGCGATTTGGAGTCACTACCTTCTTGTAAGTCGATAGTCCGGCTCGTTTTTGGCTCGATGCACGGTTGTAGACGATACACCCAGCTTATTTGCGGCATCTCGGAGAGATAGGTTAGGGTTTCGCTTGAAACTACCGGCAACTCTCTTTGTCGTCTCAGCGGCTTCCGGTTTTCGATTTCCCCCCGATCCAGACTTCCTGGCTGTCGACAAACGTTCCCCAAACACTTTAATTACATTTGTAACGGTTGATTTGGCAACTTTTAGCGATTTTGCCAACTTTGCGTGCGAGTAGCTCGGATTTTCGCGATGCGCGAGCAAAATTTTGATACGCTGCTCTTCTTGCTTGGACGGCATTTTGACAACTGAAGAGTGAATTCCAAAATCAAAATAGGAGCAACATTCTACACAAACACACCTTCAAAATGAGGGGTGTTCAGGTTTTTTAAATGCAAAATTGAAAGAAATACGTCAAGTTGATATTGACCAAATTTTGACCGTATCGCCCTTTACATGTAAAGCCTGTCCACGTTAAATTTCGGGCACCAAAATAATAGCAGCAAAAAAATACCCATAACTCAACAAAACCGATTGTTTCAAAATAATAGAGTTATATCCACATTAGTAACAGTTGGTTAAGATTTTAATCCATCTTTTTTTTAAATTTTCGAACTTTCCGTTGTTCACCCGCAATCAGGTTCCGTACGGTATCCTCAGATACGTCCCCCGTGACGATTCTTCATCTTCTCTTGCTTTCTTCTTATTTTCGCAGAGTTCTTGCGTAACTACAACCCAGTACTTCTCTATTGAGCATAGTTCTGGGCAGTTTGATGGATTGGCTGTTTTTGACCTCTTGTACCTTATACCATTCCTGGACAAATTTCACAAAGTGACATGAGACTAAATCAGGTAAAAACAAAGCTGAATTATGGCTTCTGATATGTGGTAGCCACCGCAGACATTCTTTCTCGTACACATTCTTAGTGCTAGATAGTGCCGAAAGAGACGAAACATTTAGATTTTCGACCACAACTACATCTGGCCTGCCAAATCAAATACTTCTTCGGAAATTTGGACACCACGAAATAAAAGCTGCGTTGTTTAATTCAACAATTGCCATTGATGAGTGAATTTGATGAGTTGCGCTGTCAGTTTTTGTATCGTATCATTCAACAGTGACACATGATTCATGAGTTTGCTACACAGTCTTTGTTGCACATATCTTTGTGCGTGTATTGAATTTCAAAAATTCATTGCTTTCGTTCATACTCACATATGATAGTGAGAACTAAAAAGAATCAAAATAAACTAAATTTGAAATCAACTTGGAGTGAATATCTCGGTATACTTTGTTCCAATCATTTTTGAGTATATTCTATTTTTTTATTTCTTAATTCTATAGTATATTTATACTTAAAAAAAAAGAAACGATAATATCGATGTGTCCGACACATGATTTTTTGCAATGCAAACAGCAATTTATAGCTATTTGTAACCACACATAATTCCTATTTGTATACATACATGTTTGGGAAAACGTGACGATCCATACAAAAAAAAATTGAAGTTCCATACAAAAAACGTGACAAGAGGGGGAAGATTATAAAAAGTCACTTTTTGCGTGACGTAATTAATGAACGTTCCCTAACCAGTATGTGTGACCACACATGCTGTTCATTTGTCACATAAACATCATTTGTGTTCCTCATAGGGTTCTGTTTGCATGTGAACACATCAGTGTTATGTGGAAATTTCCTTAGATTTTTGCCAATAAATATGTGTGAATTATTTCTCGTGTTGATTTTTAAGCATATTAAAAATATATTTTTAAGAGTTAATATTGTTTTGTTGGGATTAAAAATTATTTTTCCAAGCTGTAGTACGACGAAGGAAAAATCATGGAATTAATGAAATTTGTCCCTCCTTACATTACTTCGTATTTAAATTTGTTTAGTATTTTTATGAATATATATGGTTAACTATATTAAACAAGTTGATGAAACATGATAATTAATATAAAAAAACTCAAATAAGAATATTGATTAAAATATTTTATTACTTTGTTACATTTTGTTAGTTTATTATGCATAAGTTTTTGAGTTATCTTAAATTATATTTTATGGAATATATAAAATCACAAGTTTATTAGTTTCTCAGGAAATTGTAAATTCGAGGATATGTTTTTTGGGAAAACGGTACATTCGGAGCTTACCCAAGAGTTAAATTTTTGTTCAATGTAAACCAAGCATACCGAATTGCCAATTTTCTAAACTAAATTTTTCAAATGGGTTTAAAATTTTGAGCCTAAAAAATGTCCACAGGTTAAGGAAAACGATGTATAGTTTTTGATTTGAACATTTATAGCTATAGATAACCAACATTAAACACTGGATTTCGATCAAAATTTGTATAAAATTTGCAAAACAAATAGGAAGCAGTGTATTCACTTTGGAATGCCATTCCAGCAGAAATATTAAGGTTTCTCTTAAGTTTATTTCCACTGTTACACGGAATCCACTGCACTTCCACGAGAAATCACTGGGATTTTGGATAACAGGATTGGGTAGCAGCAGGGTTCGTTTTGATTAACGATAAGCTGTCAAGTTAAATATTTGAAAATTAGGAACCGATTTGAATCGATTTAAACCAACAGTAAGGATGCTATTGCGGCCACTAACAGAGTGTGATAGTGCAATGTTAAATTCCATTCCAGCTGAAATGTTAAGGTTTCTCTCAAGTTTATTTCCATAGTTACAGTTTGGCATAATTTTTCATGAAGACATTACGCATTCAGCAAGAACAACAATAATAGCATCAACAAGTAGCATAAAACATCATTTTTACTGAGAGCAGCACTATTCAGTCCACGCCACTTCACAGGTATTTTGCTAACCACCGTCCAATAGTACATTTGTCGGAGAAAATCCATCTGGCCGCAGTAAAGGGTGTCCATGAAACCCGTAACGCTGGTAGATCACCTTTTTGTGGTGCGTTACGGGGTATCAGATCTACCACCGAGCCCTAGTCTGAACTAATTCAAACTAGGGAACATATTTGTTTTTTTTTTGTAGTCAAAGGAATGTATAATAGTCCTTATTACATTTTATGTCTTGGGAAAAGCGACAATACTCGGATTCGTCCACCGAGGATGAGCTTGGAATAAGGAAAACATGGTTAGTCTTCATTTATGTGAATTCTCATTTTCTATTTGATGTTCTATAGTTTGAATTGGTTAGGACTAGGGTTCTGATGCATGATCAATATCGGAGTCATTGTTTGTTTTGTTTGCAATGAATTCGGTTTTGACTGATACAGGAACGCGCCTCTGAAGAGTGCTCTCACTCCTCAAAGGGTTTAAATAGCGGAAACTTTCAATAGAACTTAATTCATTGCCAACAACAAACAATGACAACTGTAACAACACCGAATACTTCATCATTTATCAATAGTGATGAAGTAACTCGACATGCACTAAACAAAGGATACGGGATATACTACAATAGACCAAATTACTGGTCGCAGTGGTTTATGTCCCGAACAGAGGAAAAAAAAAAAGGGTGTCCACGATGAAATTGCCACACACAAAATTGATTCGCAAAACTCGAGTTTTCATCCGATTGCCATCAAATTTTCAGGGATTGAGAAATAACTATTAAACTTCATTTTACCATTTTACTCGTATTTTATTTACAGTCTATACGCAAATGCCTTAACCCCGGCCATAAGATTCTGCACAACCTGTGAATCAACCGTTTTTTGCATGTAAACCCATACTTTCTTCAGTTCCTCGACTGTCTTCACTACCTTAGGTCGTTTAAGAAGGTGCTTCTTCATAATCGCCCAGTACTTCTCGATGGGGCGGAGCTCCGGAGTGTTGGGAGGGTTGAACATTTTCGGCACGAAATTGAACTTATTGTCCGCATACCACTTCACTGGTATGCTGGAGGCTTCTGGAGGCACTCTTTTATGTACACCTGTCCGTTCATCGTGTCCTGGGTCACGAAAGGTGCACTCCGCTTCCCGCACGTGCAGATGGCTTGCCAAACCAGGAATTTCTTCGCAAATTTGGACATCTTCTGAGTGCGGACATGCTCCGGAACGCTGAACTTATCCTTGGCCGTGAAAAACAGGTTGCCGGGGATCTGTTTGAAGTCGGCCTTCACATATGTTTCGTCGTCCATGATGCAGCATTCAACTTTCGTCAGCATGTTGAGGTACAACTTCCTGGCACGGGTTTTGGCGGACTTGTTCTGCTTCTCGTCGCGATTAAGGGCCTTTTGTACCTTGAACGTTCGAAGCCCAGCCTTAGTATTGGCCTTCTGGACAAAACTTCGGCTTAGGTGCAGCTTCTTAGCCACATCCCGAACGGAGGCGTTCGGATTTCGGTTGAAGGCCCCAACTACGCGGTTGTAATTTTTGGTGTTGTACGGAATACTTTTTCCTTCACTTCTGGGCTTCCGATCGGTGGTCAACCGTTCCTCAAACCGCTTAATCACTCGCGACACCGTGGAATTCGCGATTCCCAACGTTTTAGCGATGGAACGATGCGAGAGATCCTTGTTCTCGTGATGAATGCGCAAGATTTTATCACGCACGAGCTGTTCTTTCGACTCCATTTCCGCGAGTTTTGATCACAGGACTTTAAAACTTGCAGGATGTAAATAATGCACTATGAACTAAATCAATTTTCATTCAATTCTACGCAATGGTTAAAAAGTTAGAGCAATTTCATAGTGTGGCAATTTCATCGTGGACATCCTTTACTCTCTCCGTCTTTCCTAATTTGTTCTTCGATTTTCTACAAAAATGGTTAACATCAACCATTAGTGACACGTAATATAATGATTAAAAATTACATGCAACTTTAAAAGCACACAGTTTCAGGCACAACACTTTTTTTCCACGAGCTAGTTTTAAATCTTCTTAGAACTGTCAAAAAAAACATTTACCTTCTCCCTTTTGCTCCACTACACAACTCAACAGCTCACCGTAATACACCTAACGATGGCCTGATGCGTTGCATGATGGTTGCAAGTGAGCTTTTAACGAGTAGCGTGACATCACTGTGACATCAACAGGCAAACTCAACAAAAAAACGATTGATGAGAAGAAGGACAGCACTAAAGTGGAGAGTTTCAGCTGTCATATAAGTGAAACGTTTCAGCGTTCCGTGAAGTAATTCAAAATCTACACTGAACGAAAAGTGTCCGGAATTTAACGTTAAGGCTTTAGAATTAAAGTTAAAGAAAAAGTTTGAACAGAAAGTGATGCTGTACATTGCCATTTCCGAGAGAAGTATTTCCAAGGCATAAATATTGAACTCGCAAAAATGCGACATATTGTTTTGAGTGTAACTTTTTATCGCATGGGTAAAAATTAATGAAATTTTGGGTAATACTGTTATGTGTGTTTATGCTGTGCAAAATTTTATCGCGATTTGTTTAGTAGTTTGTACATTGAAACAAGAAGAGCTACGCCAGCAAATCTTGGGCGCGGTGATTGATAATCAGTCACACAGATTGATCGGCAAAAGGCTTGGCATCCACCATTCCACCGTGTCCCGCGTTGTGAAGATGTTCCAGGAGACCATCGAGCAGCGCGCTGGAAGCGGCCAAAAGCCGAAAACGGAATACCCAGAGAAGGCGCGGAAGATAAGGCAGTACTATAAGAATAACTCGAACCTTTCCACCCGAAACGTGGCCAAAAAGGTCAATTCGTCGAAGTGGTTTGTCCAGCAGACCATGAAGCGGGCGGAGCTACGTGTTTTTAAGGTCAGGAAGGCGCCAAACCGGACTGACAAGCAAAAAACAATGGCCAAATTGCGTGCGTGGAAGCTGTACCGTGAGTGGCTGGTCATGGACGAGCGAGACATATATCAAGGCGGACACCAAACAAATCCCCGGCCTCGAGTTTTTATCGGTAAGTCCCGCATGGAGGTTCCAGAAAAGTTTCGGAAGAGAAAGATGGACAAATTCGCAAAGAAGTACCTGTTGTGGCAGGCGATTTGCGAGTGCAGGCGGTACAGCAAGCCGTTCATTACAACCGGCACCAAAAACGGGCAGATTTATCGAGAGGAATGCTTGCAGAAGCGCTTGCTACCCTTCCTCCGCTCTCACCGAGGTTCCACGCTGTTATGGCCGGATCTCGCTTCTTGCCATTACGCCAAGCCTGGAATGGATTGGTACGAAGCGAAGGGCGTTAATGTGGTCCCGAAGGAGGCGTACCCGCCAAATACACCAGAACTTCGTCCGATTCAAAAGTTTTGGGCAATAATGAAGAAGAAGTTGAAGAAAAGCGGTAAAACATTTAAAACCGATGAAGCTTCTAAGAAAAACTGGAAGAAATTATGCAAGGAAGATGGACAAAGCCTAGCCCAAGATCTCATGAGCAGTGTTAAGGTGACCGTTTCAGCAGTGTGAAATCATAAGTCTTTGAGTTATTTGTTAGGGAAAATTAGAGAAATAAAAAATTCTACGCACGTCAGTTTCTAGCTATTTTCAATACCTTTCATTTGGTGCAACGAAATCTTCGAAATATTTTGTAGATCTCGAGTCTTATCAAATTTGGTGTCCGTACTTCAGGTTTTTCAGGTACTTCAGGAATTATAGCAAAGATAATCTTAGCTCACTTTTTCAATTGCTATCAAAATCAGCTGGTGTGCATCCAAACATTGAAAGTAAAAAACAAGTTTAGTTTGATCAACATTGAGAACCATGCTGGGAACCAACTGGCTCTCCAGAAGATCCGGATCATCCGTAAAAGTGGCCAGTTCTTCGAAGTAGTCTCAAATAGACGATATTTTTTTATTTTGGCAATCAACATTCATTTTATGAAAGTAGGATAAACTTCACTTTGTGATCTGAGGATGTCCATTGAGAGGTCATATGGTGGCCACCCGGAAGATCCGGAACATCCGTAATAGTGACCAGTTCCTGGAAGCAGCCCCAAAAGGACCTTTTTTTTGCAATCAATATTTAGTTTACGAAAGTAGAATGAACTTCAATTCGTGGTCTGAAAATGTCCCTTGAGAGGTCATATGGTGGCTACCCGGAAGATCCGGAACATTCGTAATAGTGACCAGTTCTTATTTTTTTGCAATCAACATTTATTTTGTGAAAGTAGAATGAACTTCAACTCGTGGTCTGGAGGTGTCCGTTCTAAATTCATGTGGTAGATCCGGAACTTCCGTAAAAGTGGCCAGATTTTGGAAGTACAGCCATTCCTCGATATAAAGCAACTTTATTTCTGGACTTTATTCGTCCATCGACTCGCCAATCACACCCCGATCATGAAAAATGATGAGATCACTCAACAGGGAAATGTACAGACATTCAGCTTGGGGGAGGTAATTCAATAAAAAAAATTGTGAAAAACATAGCTAATATACAGTTATTTAAAATGAATTTTTGGTGATCATTTTTGTGTGTCTCATTTCTTCCGAGTCCAGTCTTTAGCTGAGGCCCTCTGGTTTGGCAATCAATCAAGATTGGTAACAGAACAAATGTTCGAAGAACATTTTGATCCCGTTTCTTAAAAACATCTTGCAGATTGGAAACACGTGTTTCGGCGGGATAAAGTGTCATCGAATTTCGTCAAAAAATACAATCGTTCTTGAATATTCATTCGATCTCATTTGTACCCAAAACTATATGCGCCTAAGTTTCACCCAATTGTAGATTTATCCTTGGTGTACAGAAATGACTGGGAGCGACGAATTGAAAACAGTTGATTGGTAGAATTAAAAGATGCATTAGCAAATTTAACATGAAACCCGCACAACGCTCCTGTTTCGAAATCAAACGGAAACTTCGCCGAACATCTGCTTATGGACCGTTTCCAATGTTCACTAATTTGTTTTTTAAACAATGGACAATGTATCGTTAGTTGTGCTTCTTTGGCATTTCAAACTGCTCAGAGCCCACACTTTCCAGTTTCACCAGTTGACTTATGGAAATATTGAGAATATAACATTTGTGCCCAATCTGTTTACGGGTTTCGGGAGAAATGTTTTTCAGAAGGTAAATAATGACACACAATAAATATCAGCTATCTTACGTCCTCCGGTTTCGTGCAGTTACATGCAGAAATCCTGCTTATACTTCTGGGACACTCTTTATTTAAAATCTAAAGACTAATTGTGATCAGCAGGACTGGATGAAAAGAGAAAAACCTTTTTTGCTCATTTCCTTTGAGCACACCGTAAGCAGATCATCAGATCATTTGAAAAAATATAGTCACCAAGAATCATCATCGCTTTTACCCGAAAGTCCGCTTCTAAGAAGATGACTAATCACATTCTAGTCCACACCAGAGAGAGGATTTCACATTCAACAGCGATGTTCTTTTCAAAACCCACCGGCTTTTATTGTTGTACCTACACTGCCGCAATGTGCCTGTCCCCTGTCAAGACGAGCGCAACAAATGCAATTGCAGTAGCAGCACTGAAATTACAACCACCAGGTCCGATGTAGGCAGCAGCAAGTCACAAATCTCCCATTCATTCATCCTGTCAACTGCCAGCTGAGCAGAAAAGCTGCAATCCATTACTGCTAGTGCTTCTTGCCGGTCTGACTGCCTACCTGCCGCCTTCCAACGGCTAATAATCAAATATCTGTTCTGTTGGCTGAGGATGAGGATGAACACTCGGTGCCGCAAGGAGGACACGCTTTAGCGGAATTCGGGTTCCCAGTAAGATGAGTCGGATTGTGGTACAAGTGTAATTTTTTCTCCCCCATAGGTTTCCGCTTCTCGTATGATCTATATGACAAGTGTACGCAGCAATAGACTGGTTGTATAAACGTTCTAAATCCAGACTCGAATGGCCACACAAACTACAAATGAATTAGTTTAACGAGCAAGTAGTCTCGGCCTAAGCACAAGAGAGCAGTACCTACCTAAAATTATTTTCTATATTTCGCTTCCTGAACGGCAGAGTGGTTTGAATTTCCCTCCTGTATCATTTGGGTTCGCTATTTTCTAGTTTCGCTACATGAAGTCGCCTCACCCACCACCTACTACCAGCGAATATTTTCCTCCAAAATGTATTCCCGTTCGAGCGTGAAGCTGAAAATTTTCTCTTTCATTTAACGCTTCTCACTTTCAGTTGCTGACCGGAGCCGTGGGGGAAAATGGTTTGGCGGCCAGCGACGCCAAACGTGCTCCACCACATACAAAATGTTCATTTGCATATTTTTGCATGGAAATGATCGCTCTATTACGCCATTAGGAAGCATTTCAAGCTCGCTCCTGCCCGGCAGCATTGGTAAGTAGGTGTGAGTTTGCAGCTGGTAGTTGGGTGGACGGCTTAGCCATGACTTCCTACATGCGAACCCTTTTGCATTTGAAGCAATTCGAGTGCTTAGTTTTTTTCTCGTCTTCAAGTGCCAAATCAAGAAATGTGCTGGAAAATCCCTGCAAATAGAGGCGGGAGTTTTGCTTAATTGTGACTGATATGAACTTCATTGGATTAACAACAGCCAGTGATTAGGTTTCATTGTTAATTCTGGATGCAAAAATGTTAACTCATTTGTTTTTGAGTAATTTAAAACAGATTAGCTGGTTTGATTTCTGGAAAGCGGAGCCAGAAAAAACTGATGATAAATGAAAAGCCAAGACCGATTACTTAGCTTACTTTCAAAAACGCTCAACCTTCAACCCCAACGGCATAATTCCTAGACAATTCAAACCGAGGAGTTTCACTCAATGTGGATCTCATCTTCGCCGCTGACATGCTATTTCTAGTCGAGGCAATTTTGATTATTTATGTGAAATCTATTATTCCGGCATTTGTTTATCGAACCGATTTTACCAGAACAAAAAAAGAGCTTATCTCTCTCTCCCTCAGGCTGTTCACGTTCAAGTTATTGAAAATTCCAACCCAGCGAGCTGAAAATGAATCCGGAGCAATCATTTTGTTTTTTCTCCACCCCAATGCCAGCCTCCCCAAGTCCTTCGAACCCGTGTGCCCAATTTGCCTTCCAATGGGTATTTAAAAGAAGGAAAATGCAAGTGTGATCTGGACTTGATCTCACCGCCCGAACCGGTTAGTCATGCCTCCCCGACTGGCCAAGAGCACGCATTGCCCGGTCCTCGTTGTCGGTTGAATGTTTGTTTACAAATCCCGTCGGAAAATGTTGGCGGTGTGCAATTTTTGCTTCACTTTGAGTTGAATTTCAATCTTTTCGCTGGCAGCAGAATCCATACCGTGCTTCTTAATTGTTTCGACGAGAGATGGGGAAAGTATGCCCTAATAGATGTTCACTTGGGTTTGCGTTTGGGAAGCTGAGATATAGAGTGTCCCGGAAAGTATAAGAACTGTTTGATTTGTACCTAATAATTATAAGTACCAATATATAGTTCATGTTGAACATCCAAAGTGTTCGGATACTTTACTGTATTTCTCGAATGACTGATAATTTCGACTAACATTTTCATTCGGGCGTGCCACCCGATGGAACTGTCCCATAGAATCAGTGGTATAGGGTGTCCCAGAAAGTATGAGTACAATTTTAAACCCAAATAAAAACGATGTTTCTTGAGGAAATTTAATTTGATTTTATGAATCATTTAATCATAAACTAAGGAACGCAGTTTTACCAAAACGCTACTTATTAGCCTCTGAACAGACTCCTTCGCAATTGTGTTAGACACCTTTGCCCAATCCTTCGCCAATTTTTCGATGGAGTCCATAGCTTTAACACACTTCCTTAGGTATGCCTTGTTCAGAGCCAAAAATCCTCGATTGCTCGGGCTTGAGGACAGGTCGGAGGATAAATAAGTTTCATCTCGTGGTATACTTTATTGACGCCAACCCATGCTATGGTCTGACAGAGTCGAAAAATATCAAATTTGAAAAAAAACACGGTCAATGTGTAAAAACTTATCCATTCTTCACAGAAAAAATAATGAATTATAATAGGTGCGTGAAATTTACCCTCATTCAATTTCAAGCCAAAGGCAGCGTAAACAACAAAATTGTTTGCAATCTTTCTTGTGCCATTCAACACTTTTGGCAATCTTCTATACAACAGGCTAGATTCAGGGGTTTTCTGGCTTAAATTAACATGAATGATCCCATTAATATCAAAAAAATCTAGGGTTCCCTTTATGTGCACTGGACAACGCAGAAAATTAAATGTTTCTTTTTATCTGTGTACTAGCTGAACCCGGTGCGAGCCTTGCAGCGCATGCGACTAAATGAATGAAAAATTAATAGAATTGACGCGTTTATGGTTTTTGTTCTGAATGAATCTGGTTAAAATATTTTTGTTTGTTTGTGTGTGTTATTTATGCAAAAAAAAGGTTTGTGTTTTTAATTTAACCCTTAGTTTCTACCGGTTTTGCTTTCTGCATTTCAAAGACAAACGAAGCCGTATCCTATCAGTTTGTACGTAATTTTCTCTTGCAATTCTTGACTAAAAAGGGGTTTAAACTTATATATACTTCTTACCCGAGAAATACACATTTTGTTTTTTAGATGCATGGATAATGTTCATGTTTGGTTCAAATGTCTATTTCATTGGTTTTAGAGCCCTCCTTTACCCTCTCCAGAGGGACGGCGTCTTGAACCACCTAAGAAAAAAATCCTGCCCAAAAACCCCCACATGCCAAAGTTGGTTCCATTTGAAGAACTTCAATTCCAAGAACTCGAGCATTCCAGAAATTTGTGTTTCATTTTTATGGAAGTCCTCCCCTTCCAGGCGGGGAAGGAGCTTCGAACCATCATAAGAACCTTCTCTGGCCTCAACAACCCCTACATATAAGTTTTTATAATAGTAGGTGTGATTCTCATGTTTGGTTGACATTTGTGTCTAATTTTCTTGGTTTCTTGGTTCCGAAAACCCCCACATCCAAAATGTGGTTCCACTTGTTTGATTAGTTCTCGACTTATGCAGGAATTCGTGTTTCATTGGTGTGGGAGCACCCCTTCCAGATGCGGGAGGGGTCTCGAACCATCATAAGAACTTCGCTCGACTCCAAAAATCCCTGCATAAAAATAGTCATACCTGTTGGGATAATTCTCATGTTTGGCTCAAATTCGTGGTTCATTTGTATGAGAGCCCCTTCTTTCAAAGAGGAGGGGGGTCTCAAACTACCGTAGAAACATTTCTTGCCTACAAAACCTCCATTTGCCATATTTGGTTCCATTTGTTTGATTAGTTCTTGAGTTATGCAGAAAATAGTTTTTCATTTACATGGGAGCCCCCCTTGCGAAAGGCAGGAGGGGTGTCGAACTATAATAAGATCACCATAAACATTTCCCTCCTTCAAAAACTTAAACATGCGAAATTTGGTTCCATTTCTCTTATTAGTTCTCGAGTTATGCAAGGATTTGCGTTTCATTTGAATAGCCCCCCCCCTTTCAAAAAGGGGAGGGGTCTCAAATCAACATAGAACAATTTTTTTGTCTTCAAAATCCACCAAATACTAAATGTGGTTCCATTTGCTTGATTAGTTCTCGAGTCATGCAGAATAGTGTATTTCATTTGTATCGGAGCCCTCCCCCCCCCCCTTTTAGGATGGGAAGGGGTCTCAAACCAACCTTGAAACATTTTTTGTCTTAAAAAACCACTACATACTAAATTTCGTTCCGTTTGCATGATCAGTTCCCTAGTTATGCAGAATATTGTGTTTTATTTGTATGAGAGCCCCTTCTTTTATGACGGGGAGGGTTCTCAAGCTACCATAAAAACATGTTTTGCCTTCAAAATCTCACACATGCTTAATTTGGTTTGTTTTGCTTGATTAGTTCTCGAGTTGTGTAGGAATTTGTGTTTCATTTGTATGGGAGCGCCCCTTTCCAGTGAAGGGAGGGGTCTCAAACCATCATAAGAACATTCTCCGGCCCCAAAAATCCCTGCCTAAAAAATTTCACGCTGATCGGTCGTTCCACTCGCGAGTTTAATCGTGACAAAGGAAACCCCAACTCATTTTTATTTATATAGATAGACTATTATCTGTGTACTGAAAAGAAAGGGGTGTTGGATTAAGAGATCAAGTGTGATAAAGTGAACCTAAAAAAGCTTAGCAGAGATGTTTTATTAAATACTCCAAACATTTTTGACTGCACAGTATAAAACGTAAATTTTAAAGCGTGCATTAAAAAAGAACGACGATTATGAATGCCATTACCCTATACTACTTGCATATATACTGTGAATTTGACAGCTCTATCAGTTTGTTTACGCTAGCTAGGGCGTGAATAGTGAAACAACTGGTTGTTCGTACTGCCTGCCTCTGACCCACTTTGTTTCGGCCGGATACGATCGTGGAAACACCTACAAGATACTGGCACTTTTGAAGAAGAAAGAGCCCATCGAGTGGAAGCCTGGGCCGTATTTTGGATTCATATCGAGATCCAAAATACGGCCCCTGGTTCCGGCCGTCCGACCGTTTTAAGTGACGGAAACGGAAACGGAAGAAGGCCATTTCTTTCCGTGCGTTGAGCCGGGAGACATGCCATGTCAGAGAACCAATCGAAAACCCAGGAACAACGGCTGAAGATTCTGGTCAAAGAGATCTTCCCGGCGAAGCGGAACGTGGTGGTCGTTATGGACGACAAAGCGTTCCCGACAACAGAAATTAGCAGCGCTGTAAAGTACATAGCGCACACGAAGTGCCCAAAGGAGGTATTGCTGTAGCTCACAATCAGTGAAAAGAGGATGTTACGTCTGCTCTTCTTTTTGTCGAGGCTGGCAGTTAACAGCGAGGTCTACAGTATGAAGTGCCTCCCAGAAAATGCCGCCTTCAATAAAAAGTACCTCAAGGATAACGACGTGGTGTTTTAACCGGATTTAGCGTCGGCCCACTACTCGAAGCGTGTGCTGAAGGAAATGGAGCGGTTGGCCAACCCTCCCAACGTACCCCAGCTCCACCCTATCGTTAAGTTCTGGGCCAATTTTAAGAGGAGAGTATATTCAAATAAATTCGTGGCCAAAACGACGGATGGTTTGTTCAAAAAGAGGACCAAGGAACTGAAGAATATGCCTACAAGCTTCTTTTTTCACCTATGGCCAAAGTTCCGGCTAACTGCCGCAAGGCGGTGTAGCAGAGAGTAGAATTATTTTTGGGAAGTTGATTAACATGTAATTTGTTTTTGGGACGTCGGACTATGTCTTTGTTTTCAATACAGGGGTACACGTTGCGGTTACGAGAATTTGGAGCGTCACGAAATTTCCTTAGGTTTTGAACGTAAATAGCTAATTCATTTCATAACCGATTTTCAAAATCTTTGCACCAATCTATTTGTAATATTTCTACGCATCAATTTTAATATTGGAATTGGTTGATTTTTAACATAAAGCTATTCAAAATTACGTAAATACAAGAGAATATCTTAAAATGTCGATTTTTCAGAGTAATTTTACCAACTACACAGTACTTTCCTAGCACAGACTTCATATTAAAGTAAGGAACGTCTTCTAGGCAGCTATGAATGTTACATACGAGGGACACCTTCGCATTTTGATTCATTAGCACAAATAACGGGACAGATAGGATCTTGCGAAACGACATCATCAAGCTCACTCGGAGGCATGGGCAGTTTATTATCGCCGGTGATCTGAACGCAAAACATGAAACCTGGGGAAACGCACGACGGAACAAGAATGGCTCCATGCTACGATAGACATCTTCCTCACCAACATGGGGAACAACATCGGTCAGCCGATCGCACACCAGGAGCTCAGCTCAGACCACTATCCGGTGGTGGCTGAAGTTGGGTCCTGCGTCAACCGGCATTCGGTAACCAGGCGAAACTACCATCGCGCCAACTGGATCGAGTTCCGTCATCAGGTCGACAACACGGTCGATTACGATAGGCGCCCCGAATCAACCAACGACATCGATCGGCAACTGCAGTCGATCGAGCAGGCGATCTCCCAGGCCCGGGAGCACCACATTCCGGAAGTAACACAGGTGAGCAACTCTTTTCCTATTGATAGTCTCACCAAAAACTTGATCCGGCTTCGAAACACCATTCGCAGACAGTATCAACGTACTGGTATGTCTGCCTTAAAATCAGTGTGCCATCGACTGAATAAAATAATTAAGGCTAGAATGGTGGATCTCAGAAACAATAATTTTGCCAACAAAATACGCGCCCTCCCAGATTGTGCTAAGCCGTTCTGGAAATTAACAAAATTTTTACAAAACCAAGCCTAGGCCCGTTCCACCGTTGATCCCACTAGACAACAATGACTCTAAGGATCGTTTGATTACTCCCGCTGAGAAGGCTGCTGAGATAGGTCGACATTTTGTCAGCTCACACAATCTTGGACAGAACATCGTCAGTCCTCACGAAGCTGCCGTTAACGAGCATGCGAATAACATCCATCTATATCCCAATGATTTTTCGGAGGAACTAGAGATCACAGCTGAAAAACTGTCGACCTATATCAAAACGTCGAAGCACATGAAGGCCCCAGGTTTCGACAAAATTTTGAATTTGGAACTCAAGCACTTGAGTTCCCAATTCTACGAACATCTAGCATTAATTTTTAACCAATGCCTTAGACTTAGCTACTTCCCCTCGTGCTGGAAGTCAGTTAAAGTCATACCCATCCGGAAACCTGGGAAAGATCCTTCATGTTCCAAGAGCTATCGACCCATCAGCCTTCTCTCGGGAGTATCAAAACTTTTTGAGAAAGCAATTTACCGTCGGCTCCTTGCATCTACCGACGAACTCAATATCCTGCTTGATGTACAGTTTAGCTTTTGACGCGGTCGATTAACGGTACATCAACTGAATCGAGTTACTAACATCCTCAGGCGGAACAAGTCTGTTTCTAAAACATCTGCCATGGCCCTTCTTGACGTGGAAAAGGCGTTTGACAACGTCTGGCATGATGGCCTGGTGTACAATCTGCATCGGTTCAATCTTCCAGCCTTTCTGGTGAAGATGGTAAAAAGCTACCTATCAAACAGGACATTCAGTGTTCGCTGCATGGTGCAGTTTCTGATGCGCAGAAGGTTTCTGCCGGTGTTCCGCAGGGAAGCATACTAGGTCCACTTCTGTTTAACCTGTTCACCTCGGACATACCCCCACTCCCTGAAAACGGATCTCTGTCGCTGTTTGCCGATGATACCGCAGTCGTCCACAATGGTAGGGTAGTGAGAGCGATCGCATCGAAACTGCAGCGAAGCCTGAATGTTCTGTTGAAGTATCTCACAGACTGGAAGATCTGCATCAATGCAGCGAAGACCCAGGTCATCCTCTTCCCACACTCGAAATCGCCCAGACTTGTTCCGGCTGAGGATGTTAAAATTCGTCTAAACGGCACAACGGTGGAATGGACCAATTCAACCATCTATCTTGGTGTGACTCTAGATAGCAAGCTGAACTTCAAGGAACAGGTTGACAAGACTGTCACAAAATGTAACGTTCTGTTGAAGCTACTGTACCCATTGCTACACAGAAAGTCTACATTGTCCCTGAAGAACAAGCTTGCTATCTACAAACAGATCACTCTCCCGGTTATCGAGTACGGCATGCCGATCTGGGAGAGCTGCGCAAAAACACACCACCTGAAACTACAGCGGGTTCAAAACAAGTTTCTCAGGATAATCCTGAACACACCTCCGCGGACGAGAAATACTGAGATTCACCGTCTGGCCGAGATTAAAACACTCGAAGATCACTATAAATTAGAAGAAAAATTAGTAATCTCCATTTAATTCCAACTACCTTTGCTTATCTTCGACAGATACGCGTATTTCTGCAGTCGAGTTATTAGTACGAGACACTGAAGAAGTCTGCACATTGTAGACGAAATACGCGTATCTGTCGAAGATAAGCAAATGTAGTTGGAATTAAATGGAGATTACTAATTTTTCTTCTAATTTATAGTTACAAGTATTCCACTAAACAGCTCAAACCCTCTAGGATTCACTCGAAGATCGTTTTAGTGAGACTATCAATAGGTACAGGACACGTTGCCATCTATCAGACCACCAAGTCATTCGGGACCTGGTACCCCTTCCCTAGGTTTTTCAAATTGTAGTAATGGTAGTTAGGTAGGTTATCAAATTTTTTAATTCAAACCAACCAGTCCCCGAAAAGGATGAAATGTAAATTAGAATATTAAATTAGCAAAGCACACCACAAATCAATTAGAACAAAGATTAAGAGCCCCTCTGGCTAAACAATTAATCTGTAAAAACTAGATGTAAACATTAAAAAACGACAAATAAAGACACATTTTAACTAACTAACTAATTTTGATTCATTATCATTCAGTTCGTACGGTAGTGATTTTCACTCGCTCTTTTGTTTTGGTGCGTAGTGCGCTGTATCCTCTCGCATTGTGTGATACACAGTCCGACTCCGACCGGGGGGGTGGGCGTGGGTATGGGGAAGCCGCCGTGGAGTGACGTCGACTCCAGCTCGATTGGGAAACGCTCCCGAATGAACCCACCCGATGATTTGTTATCATCGAAAAAGCTATTGGCTAACAACCGCTACGCCGTTATGAAAAACGGTGATAAAGGGCGTACGGAATCAAATTGCGACACACAACAATATTCGGCAAAATTCTTCCATTTAACCAATCATCTTCAAACTTTCAGGGTGTAAAATATAACATGTTATGAATATTTTCCCATGTTTGTTTTATTCAAATTCAATTCCATATCCAAATGCACGAACCTTCTTCTTTACTCTACTCATAAGGTCCTGTACGACATTTGAACCAACTATTTTTTCAGGTGGCATTCCATTTATTCTTCATATCTTCCTCCGATTTCATTCCTTAGGATGCTTTCGAAGTGCTTGCTTCATGATGTCATTCCACACGAGCTAATTGCTTGCCAAATCATATATTTTTTGGCAAATTTCTGCTTTCTAACGTCCTCAGAGACATCGAATTTATGAGCAGTGTAAAACTGGAGCCCTGGAAGCTGCCGGAAGTCTGCTTTTACATACGTCTCATCATCCAAGACGAGGCAATGTGGTTTCGTCAACATCTGGGTGTAGAGCTTCCGTGCACGTGTTTTACCATCCGTATTCTGCCATTCATCGCAATTAGGCGCCTTCTGGACTTCGTACGTGGGTAGTGCGTGTTTTCGCATCTTGTACGAAAGTTTTGGTTAGATTCAGTTTCTTTGCCACATCTTGAACTGAACAGTTGGGATTCCTCTTGAAAGCTTGAACTACCCGCTTGTGATTCTTAACACTATACAAAGTATCAATTTTTGCCACTTTTTTCTTTCCTTCGATAGTCAAACGTCCGTGGTACCGATTTAAAACACGAGGCACCGTTGAATGTACCATTTCCAGAATGAGGTTATTGATAATTGTCAAAGAAGCCAAGATTGCTGTGATGAAATTTTAACGATTGCTTGAATAGCTTGAAGCTGCTTCCATGTCATTTTGATCAAAAAGGCAACCCATGAACTGAAGAATATTCCTACTAGTTTCTTTTTACAACCTATGGCTAAAGTTCCGGATTTTTGTGAAGATGTTTTGTTAAAATATCTTTTTCCGTGGACAATTTCCGTGTGGAGAATATGGGTACATGAGCATTTATTTTAAAAATAATGTAGCATGCTCTAAGTGTAATGACGAGATCTGAATGCACATCAACTGTTTTAAAATGTATTAATTATAAAAAAATGAATTACGAACCTGGAAGTTAACCACGGAGCGTAAAGATATGAATGTGAATTTTGGCTATAAGTGGCCACGAATGGTTCCCTCCGTTTGCCACTAGTGCATGTGGCCGGCCATATCAAATACATCGAAGCGAATTTCAACAGCTTCGTCCGTCTGAAATGGTTACCCGTAGAAAATTTGTCAATTTCCGCTTGATCCAAAGATGAATCGCAGTAGCCTCTGGTTACAAGTGGACGTGTTTTCCTTCGCTGTCAATTTTTTTCGTAGTCTTATAAAGCGAGATTTTTGTTCAAGAATTTGTCGCGAGTGAAAGTTCTAATGGAATCAGCAATAGTAGTGGATCCCGACAAAACAGATGATCCTGAAAGTTATTTTGAAGAAGAAATGTTGATATTTGCCGATTTCGAAGGCAATTGGACTGCCGTAGAGCTAGCTGAAACTAAGTTTCGAGTGAAGGTAATCGGAATTGACTCGGAGGTAGACATCAACAAAGATGTATAAAGAGGATCGTACGATTTATAAGTACAGCTGCCAGGGAAATAAAATGATTGGCTGATCGTCCGAGTGGCCACCGTCGCCACCTGGAGGAGGACGCGTCCATTTTATCGTCTCGCCGCCATCACCCGTCAGTTGTACGCCGCTTTTTTTTTGTCGAGAGAGTGAGTTTGCTAATTCTGGGGAGATTTTTTCAAATCGAAAGATCCGAATTTCGCACGATTTTTACACCGGTTCTGGTTCGAAGGTGTCAACAAAGTTTAGCTTATTCCGGTTGACATACAAAATAGGCGTTTTTTTTCGAACGAGAGCGGAATGTTTTTCAGGTGAAAATTGTATGTGAAAAGTTTTGGGTTTGTCTTTGTCGCCGTCACCGATAAAGCCGCTTAGAAAAGGATTTTTTTTTCTGCCGATGAATTTGGTGCTGCTGATGATGTATTTATGAATGAATGAGAGAAAGAGCGTGATTTTCCTATTCCGGCCCAATATTGGTAAGTAATATTCCCAATAACTCAATTTTAATCAACCATATTGAATACATATTACCAATCCACAAATAAAGTATTGAAACTCATCATATTTTTATCTCATGAGTGTCTATGAAGGTTGTTTGGGTTTCCAGCACTTTCGGCAATGGATGTCAGGATAATTATAAAATTTTCAAACTATTGTAACGCCGTGGTACGCAAAGAGAAGTGGTTCTATGACACTCAACATGTTTGGCGAAATGTTAAATGGAAGTGGATAGGCTTATCTCGGTGACATTCTTCTCTTTTCAGAGAGCGAGTAATGGCGCTATAACCATAAGCCATAGGGTGCTAGGACTATAGTTAATGCTAAAGTCCCAACCGTTTGAAGAGAAATGGAGTATCACTTAACCTTCTTATACAACTGTTTAACTATTCTCTCCGACTATTAATTTCCTTTTTCTTTTGATATCTACTGGAGGCTACGTGGGTTCCCCGTGTCTTCTTAAGGTAGATACCAAATCCTCCCTATCACCAACGGTTGCATGGACGTGGCCAGGTGAGCGATCGAGGAGTGTCTTCGTGGAGATTATTGCGTGAAGAAACGTAACAGTAACCGTAATCAGGTTTCGTTTCATGGTGGCATGCAATATCTTCAACGAATTATTCCTCATCGTAGCTCCATCCACGAGGTGTGCAAACGTCAATGCTAATGCTAATGCTAATGCTAATTTCCGCTTGATCCAAAGATATGAAGCGAAAGTAGTGATAGTTCCGTTAGAGTACGGAAGGCTGTGAAAATTCAATAGAAGCAGTTTAAAATTGAGCGGAGGACTATTTTGAAAAGCAGTACCCGACCAAGCACACAATCTTTAACCAAGCTACCCCAATGCAGGCAAATAGAGTTTGTGTTTTCAAAACTTCTAACTGGGAATGGTTTCTTGCCAATGCAGGCTTTTGAACAGTAATTTGCACATCGCTAGAACCGTACCGTACCACTGAGCACGATCAAGCTCGCACTCTTTTGCCTGTCAAGGGTGGCATCCTTCCTCATTGCCTATCCTACATTGGGGTGATCCGATACTGCCTTTCAAAATAGCCTTTCGCTCAATTTCAAACTCCTTCTATTCCATTTTCAACGCCTGTCGTACTCCAACGGAACTTTCAATATACTCCTACGGTCTCATTTTGATGAGAAGATATTTCCTTCAACCATTTCAATGTGAGCAGCCCAGCAATGCACTTTAAAGAGAAACTGGGCAAAATTTGGGTAATTTCGGTCAAGTATGAATAAAGTAAGGCAAGTCTTAGAATGTGGCAATAATTATTTCATTCAAGTTGCTGCTTCCTGTGGAACGTAATACAATTTTACATGCTCCGATGTTAACATCATAATGAAAACTCAGAGTTTTGTTTCCGTGTAAATCTCAAGTTTCCCTCTATTTCGCTTGTTTTAATATACATTTGTTTTCACATTTCATGTGGTTAGCCAGAGAGGCACTACATCTTAAGTATTTATGTTTTAAGTTTTGGTTGATATGTTTTGTGTTTTACATATGTAATAATTTTCCCTTTTGATAACCCACCTAACTACAATTACTTAAATCTGGTTTGAAAGCTGTCTGACGATCGGATGGGGTGACCTCAGGCAGGATTCCTTGAACCTTTAAAGGATTTTTACTGTTCTATCGCCGATGCTCTGGAGACCAGTCAGGCGATGGATCTCAGATTTACTAGTTCTTGGATGACAGTTAAGACAGCCACGCCTTTACCTACTGAGCTAAGGGAGGACCCGGTCAGGTTAGCTCATATTTGGTAAAATGTCTATTTGCTTAGCAGAAAATGAAAAATACATTCAGTAATAAGCGTAAAAATGTAACGCAGCTTCAGTTGCAGCTTCTTGTAGCAAAGGCATCAGACACTTCCTAATCGTAAGAGGAAGAAAAAAGAATAGGAAAGATCGTTGTGCATACAAAACACAATAATTAATAGTTTATATATGAAAATATACTTCTACACTGCAGAAAATATACACCTTATTGCAAATGAATAATGAAACAAATAAAAGGGAAGTGTTACGGACACTGATGGCCATCTTTGACCCTCTTGGGCAACTCTCAAATCTGTTGATCTTCCTCAAGACTCTACTTCAAGAAATTTGGCGCTCAGGTATTGGTTGGGATGATAAAATTCCAGAAAACCTTATCGAAAAATGGGAAAAGTGGTTGAAGGTTCTTCCGTCGAAACAGGACGTCCGTGTACCTAGATGCTATCGGTTCCTCACAACGAGAGATTCAAAATTTAATAGGCAGTTACACACCTTCGTCGACGCCAGCAAGAATGGTTACGCAGCTGTGGTGTATCTACGGTCCCAATAAGGCAACTCCGTGGAGTATTCAATCGTCGCGCTGAAGTCACGGGGGCCCCACTCAAGGTTCTTTCAGTTCCGAGGCTGGAACTACAAGCCGCAGTCATAGGTGCACGACTTGCAAACATGGTAACCAGCAGCCTGTCATTCCAAGTGGTCGAGAGATACTTCTGGACTGATTCTTGCGACGTGCTGTGCTGGATTCGTTCCGACCATCGTCGATATTCGCAATACGTGGTTTTTCGTGTAAGTGATATCTTGAAAACCAGTGAAACTGCAAACTGTAGATGGGTTGCCACAAAAGATAATGTTGCAGATGGAGCAACCAAATGGCAACGCCTGCCATATCTTGGATGTGAAAGTCGTTAGTACAAGAGACCGAAGTTTATAAGGGAAGGGTTCGACTGCTGGCCTGTCGAGCCATTCACAACTGGTTCTACTAAGGAGGAGATACGTCCACACTTGCTCCACCATAGAACAGCCATGACATCGTGTATCAACGTAGAGAATTTCGACAGCTGAAAAAAGTTGGTCCTTTCGGTAGCCTTTGTGTTCCGTTACTTGAGCAACAGTCGGAACAAGATCACCGGAATCCAGCGTGAGGTCGGCCCTTTATCCAGCAAGAACCTACAACAAGCATCAATCTACCTCTTCGGGAAGGCGCAACGTCAAGAAATTTCCGGAAGAAGAAAGCATCCCCTCAAATCGGAAGACCACAACGAAGGCAGTCCCCAAACAGAGCACAATCTACACGATGAACCCGTTCCTAGACGAGCATCAGGTGATGCGAATGCTTGGAAGAATTAGCAGATGCGAGTATACCAAGATGGATGCGCAAAATCCTATCATTTTGCCTAAAGACCACTATATTACGCGCTATTATCACCGGAACCACGAGACCGTGGTTAACGAACTCCGGCAGATATTCAGGATACCGAAGTTGCGTGTTGTATTCCGGTACGTGAAGGCGAGCTGTCAAGAGTGCAAGAATCAGAAAGTAGTACCTCAGCCTCCTTTGATGGCCACCCTAGCAAAGTAAAATAACAAACTGAAATCAAATCAGTAACAAGTTTTGTTATCTCAGATATCATTTTGAACTCATATGTTATTGCATAACAAATTTAGTGATCAACATCTGTTAACAATTTTTAAAGACGATTTTTGACGAACGTTACTGAATTCTACCAGCATGCTGACAAATGCACAATATTATCACCATATGATGAATATGAAATTGAGCATCTTACCAGAAGTACTACTTAAGTTATTATTGTATTGATTTAATATCATGTTGATAACATAATTTGAAATTATCTCAAGCAATTTGTTCATATCACAAAATTTGTTATCAAAATGAACTCGATGATTATAAAACAAGTTATAATTATAATTATTTTGGCTGTTTATTCAGCCTAAATGATAACATATTTAGTGATTAAACACTGATAATATGATATTAGAACTTGTTATCAATTTGGTATAAACCTTTGCTCGGGCAATCTTCCGAAAACTAGACTGGCGACATTCATCAGACCATTCACTTACGTGGGGGTGGCTCATGTTAGTGGTAGGGCGAAGGTCGAAAAAAAAGGGGGGGAGTACTAGTGACATGCTTGACGACAAGAGCTGTATACATAGAGGTTGCGCATACACTCAGTGCAGACTCTTGTATTACGGCGATAAGGAACTTCATGGTACGACATGGCGCCCCGAACCAAATATTTAGCGATCGTGGGACGCTTTTCGTGGCTGCAAGCAAGGAACTCAAAACGGAAAAGTTGGATCAGGAAAAGATTGTTCAGCGTCTCCTCATATGGGTGGTTCGTGAGCAAGGCTAACCCAAATCGTAAAGCGCAACCTTCAACAGATACAACCACGATGTCTCATCGACGAAGTTCTCTGTAATTTGCTGATCGAGATTGAAGGCATCATCAACTCACGATCGCTTACACACGTGCCTGCAGAAGATCCAGAGGCTCCTGTGCTCACACCGAACCACTAAATTCTGGGTTCATCCAGCGGGATTATACCAGCAACACTGCTCGATGACAGTGCAGTGACATTCAGGCGTTCGTGGCGTACTTCGCAAGTGGAAGCGAACATTCTCTGGATGCGCTGGGCTCGCGATTACCTGCCGGACATCACACGGCGTACGACATGGTTGAGAGACGTCAAGGCAATCAAGGTGGGAAATATTGCGGTCATTGTAGATCCAGGACATCAGCGGAACTGCTGGCACAAGGGCCGGATCATCTCCGTGAACAAAGGAAGAGATGGGCTGGTAAGGTATGTAACGGTACAAACAATGTCGGGCATCTACGAGCGTCCGGCGACGAAGCTTGCTATCCTGGAGGTGAGCAGGTATGCTAGGAATCTGCCGTACCCGGGGGAGATTGTGACGACTCCTCGGTCGGCGCGACTCACCAAGGTGAAAACGATGAGCACGTTCACACATGATCGATAACCTGTGATTTGAGCAAGACCGGCTCTCGGTCGGTTTTTGACTCTACAATACATTGTCGTCGAATTGGAAAGAAAGCAACAACAACAACAAAAACCCTGAGAACAAATATTTCTGGTGCGAACAATTGAAGTGCAGTGCGTGAATAATTATTTCTTTGAAACTCGTTAACACAATAATTATAAGATCGTGAAAACCTTACATTTGTGATAATCTAAAGTTAGTTTAGTGTAACCACAACATCTTACCTACGAGTAGCTTTATTGTGTTTTTTTATCAGTGCTCACTCAATCACTTTCTCCGCGAACAAAAGATTACCGGATACATTTCTGTCAATGATTTTATGCATAAAATAACGCTTTGGGAAGAATTTCTTGCTGTTCTCTAAAAGATATTCAATCTTAAAATAAACATTTTAGCATTTTTTTGCGTTGTGTTGTTTTGATGAATCTGCAAAAGAAATATTTTTCAATGGTTTGTCTAATATTTCATATACGGAATTTTATTTAAGGTTAAACTGCGGCTTTTTCTCGGATATGAAACTAAAACTTTCTTTGGCTGGAAGGATACGTTGGGCAGAACATGTTTCAAGTATGCCGGATAACAACCTTGCAAAAATGGCGTTCACCTCCAATCCGGTCGGTACGAGAAGACGTACAGGGCAGTGAGCAAAGTGAGCGGATCAGGTGCAGCAAGATCAGGCAAGTTTGGGTCGTCAACGAGGTTGGAGAGAGCCTTGAACCAATACATTGAAATGAGAAATGTTGAAGAAATTCAATAAAATGAATATTTGTACGTTCAAGCAGTTATGGATAATTCTGTCAATTGTTTGAGATAGGGGATCATGGAGCAAATGAATTTAAACAAACAAAAACTGCGAAAATACTTATAAAAGTGTGAACTTTGCATAGCTTGCCTAGAATACGTAAACCCCCCAAAATTATGGATTTCTGCTCGATAGTACGGATATTAAGGGGGGATATACAGTTTAAACGAAATAAAAAACTCATTTTTGAAGAAAAAAATTCACAGGGAAGTTTTTACTCAAATCAATTGAAACTTTTTTACAATTGTAAGTGTATTTTCAATAAAATGGCGGCCGTTAGAGTTTGTTAAAAAAAGTCGTTGCATTTTGCTTGTATATAAAAAATTATATATATTATAATAACAGTTAATAGATGAATTGAAAAAAAAGTTTAAAAAAAAATCACTTTTGGCGTAACTTTTTCGAAAAAATCCACATTTTTTACGCCATTTTATCATATTTTTCCGTATTTAATAATATAGTATTACAATAAATTTTATTTCATATAGAAGGTAATACTATAATAGAGAAATCCTATAAATATCATTTTAATCGAATAATTAGTTTTCGAGCTATCACCGGCATAAACTCCGAAAATGCTGTTTTGAGAAAAACGCGTAGAAAGTTTTAATTATCGGTCTGCGCGCGAAGAAGGCGTCTTCGAAAACCGGTGAAACGAAACACTTGGAGTTAACATTTGGAGTTTGAATTTCGAAAAAAGGGTTTCAGGAGCGTATTCTACGGGAAATTTACTAACTTTTTATGCAAAAAATATATTGAAATATTTGGTCATTCTAACTGTATATCCCCCTTAACGTTTGCGACGAAGTAGCGCTCTACCATCTTAATCGCAAATCCCCCATTCTTCTCCTAAAATAAAAGATTCCCCATTCCAATGGCAATCACCTTTCCCTTCACTTAGATACACACTTCGCGCAAAACTCGATCAAATCGACACCATTTCAATCTCACCCGTTCACATGAGGCTAGCAAATTTAGTGATATTGCTTTGGCCGACAAGCGAGCCGAGAAAGTGTAAGACAGCCTGCAATGTTAAATGTATCTTGAATTCGGGCCACCCTCTTTGCTGCTCCGCTGGATGCCTGGATGGGGTCTGTTTGGCCGGTTGAGCGGTGGGTCGGCGATACGATCATGCCGCGCTAGCAAAACCCGTACCGAGGAATATAAGATGGCCAATGTGTATACAACACATAGCAACTGGCTGTTAAATTTCATTTTATTAAATCTTTTCTAAAAATACCCCATCCATATATTTATGTTATACGCGTATTTCAGCCTTCCCGTTCCTCCGAGGAGCTAGATCGCATTCAGCTACGGCCTCGGCTTTCTCTCTGTCACTCCACTTCAAATCGTATCTATATGTGGCCATCTATCTGGCTTCCTGACTGCTCGGAATCGAAATCCGAAACAGCTTCCCCCTTTCTCTTGCTCATTCGCCTTTCTCTCAACGGGGAAAATCGCACAAATTTATGAAAAAGTGTCCACCAAGTGTGTCGCACAAGACCACAAACCGTGCACGGTTTGATTCATTTATAATTATCGAAGAATTTACATTTTATATCCGCTCGGTCCCGGCTCCCTCGCTTGGAAGGTGGACGAACATCCGTCGCAGTGCCGTACAGATGACGTACCGATTTAGAGGGACTTTCGACCGAACCTTGTCCGGGTGAGGTGTGTCCGTTCGACACTGTGTTCCGACGGAACAGCTGCCTTCGGAATGAGCTTAGGGAAGATTGTCCACAAGCAACCAGCAAAAGTCGTAATATTATTTCTCCTCAATTTATAATCAATATGAAATGGAAGAGAACTACATTTGTCTAATCACCCGATTGGTAACCTTATCAATTTAACTAAACGACACGCTGCTTATTATAGAGTGGACATTTAAAAAATTGGCCAATATGGATCTCTATTTGGCGTTTTGATGTGTTTCCGGTAAACCGTAATCAGTAGGCCATGTTTGAAAATTAAGAAGCGAACTTCACAAATAATCTGAATGGAGATACATTCAGCATGGAAAGGTAGAAAAATTTGTAAGTAATCTGTAGTGAAAAAAAATTTAAATGCTTGAGAAAATAGGAAAAAAACATGAGTTGTTCTTATTTGACAAAAAAAACTAAGCTCCAAGCCCCGAGTTCACTTCGTTTTTTAATCTGAGATTTTTTTGTACGGAGCAGCTGTAGTTGTAGATGTTTTTATTATCCAATTATCTGATGGCTCTATCGAGTGTTCGGGATATTAAATTGAAAAATATGAGTCAAATGAAACGTACCGTATCCGATGTGATTCGAGTCGTGAGATTTCCAGACGCGGCAAATACTTTCCCAGATTAAATTGAATGTTGTAAAGAAAATCCTTTATTGGCATACAATTGAGAGGGGGTCTGATTCTGAGTGCGCATTGAATGTCTTCGTAGAGCACGTCGTTTCAGTTTAACTTTCTTGGTTTGCGGATTTTTTGCACTTTCATTTCTGTTTTGTGTCAGTGGTTTGTCGACGCGTTAAGCAGGGGAATTCTCGATGCGTTGTAAAATATGTCAAACTATTTTATTACGATTCGGTGGCCTCAAAAATTTGGTAGAGGCTGTTGTGGTTATATGTACCCTAAAACGGGATAACATTGACCGTTTTGATTTAAGGGGTAGGCGATGAAAATTTTCGGTAATCGATATAAACAAATGAGTTGGGGTTTCCTTTGTCACGATTTAACTCGCGAGCGGAAGGACCGATCGGCGTGATATTTTGTATGCAGGGATTTTTGGGGCCGGAAAAGGTTCTTATGATGGTTTGAGACCCCTCCCTTCACTGTAAAGGGGGGCTCCCATACAAATGAAACACAAATTACTACCCAACTCGAGAACTAATCAAGCAAAAGAAACCAAATTTAGCATGTGTGAGTTTTTGAAGGCAAAAAAGGTTTTTATGGTAGCTTGAGAACCCTCCCCGTCATAAAAGGGAGTGGCTCCCATACAAATAAAACACAATATTCTGCATTACTCGGGAACTAATCAAGCAAACGGAACGAAATTTAGCATGTGGTGGTTTTCTAAGACAAAAAATGTTTCTATGTTGGTTTGAGACCCCTTCCCATCCTAAAGAGTGGGGGGGGAGGTCTCCGATACAAATGAAATACACTATTCTGCATGACTCGAAAACTAATCAAGCAAATGGAACCAAATTTAGTATGTGGTGGTTTTTGAAGACAAAAAATTGTTCTATATTGATTTGAGACCCCTCCCTTTTCTAAAAGGGGGGGAAACTTTTCAAATGAACCGCAAGTCCTTGCATAACTCGAGAACTAATAAGAGAAATGGAACCAAATTTGGCTGTGGAAGTTTTTGAAGGAGGGAAATGTTTCTATGGTGATTTGAGACTCTTCCGTCATACGAGTAGGAAGGGGGGGGGGGGCTCGAGAAGCATGGCTCGAGAACTAATCAAGCAAATAGAACCAAATTTGGAATGGACGAGTTTTTTAAGGCATGAAATGTTTTTATGGTGGTTCAAAACCCCTCCTCCCTCTAATAAGGGGGGCCCTCATACAAATGAAACACAAATTTCAACCAAACATGAGAACTATACCTACTGCTTTGCAAATTTGTATTCAGTGGTTTTTGGGTCCGGAAAAGCATCTTATGATAGTTCGAGAGCTTCCCGCCTCTAGAACGGGTGGGATCCCATGCAAATGAAAAACAAATTCCTGCATAACTCGAGAACTAATCAAGCCAATGGAACCAAAATTGGTATGGGTGAGTTTTTGAAGGCAAGAAATGTTTTTATGGTAATTTGAGACCCCTCCTCACTCTGAAAATGGGGGGTACCTTTCATACGAAACACAAATTTAAACCAAACATGAGAACTATCCCTACCGCTATGCAAATTTGTATGCAGGGGTTTTGGGGCCGAGAAAGAATCTTATTATAGTTCGACACCCCTCCCGCTTTTAGAAAGGGAGGCTCCCATGCAAATGAAAAACTATTTTCTGCATAACTCAAGAACTAATCAAACAAATGGATCCAAATATGGCATGTGGAGGTTTTGTAGGCAAGAAATGTTTCTACGGTAGTTTGAGACCCCCCTCCTCTTTGAAAGAAGGGGCGCTCGTACAAATGAACCACGAATTTGAGCCAAACATGAGAATTATCCCAACAGGTATGACTATTTTTATGCAGGGATGTTTGGAGTGGAGAAAGGTTGTTATGATGGTTCGAGACCCCTCCCGCATCTGGAAGGGGTGCTCCCATACAAATGAAACACGAATTCCTGCATAACTCGAGAACTAATCAAACAAGTGGAACCAAATTTGGGATGTGGGGGTTTTCGGAACCAAGAAATGTTTCTATGGAGATTTGAGATTCCTCCCCTCTCTGGAAGGGGTGGGCTCTCATGAAAATTAGACACAAATGTCAACCAAACATGAGAATCATACCGACTATTATGAAAATTTATATGTAGGGGTTGTTGATGCCAGAGAAGGTTCTTATGATGGTTCGAAGCTCCTTCCCCGCCTGGAAGGGGAGGACTTCCATACAAATGAAACACAAATTTCTGCAAAGCTCGAGTTCTTGGAATTGGAGTTCTTCAAATGGAACCAACTTTTTCATGTGGGGGTTTTTGGGCAGGATTTTTTTCTTAGGTGGTTCAAGACGCCGTCCCTCTGGAGAGGGTGAAGGAGGTCTTTAAAACCAATGAAATAGACATTTGAACCAAACATGAGTATTATCCATGCAACTAAAACAAAATGTGTATTTCTCGGGTAAGAAGTATATTCTGATAGAAGTTTGAACCCCTTTTTAGTCAAGAATTGCAAGAGAAAAATACGTACAAACTGATAGGGTACGGCTTCGTTTGTCTTTTAAATGCTTTTTCGCAGAAAGCAAAACCGGTTGAAACTACCGGCCCAAGGGTTAAATTATTAACACAAACCTTTTTTTTTTGCATAAATAACACACACAAACAAACAAAAATATTTTAACCAGATTCATTCAGAACAAAAACCATACACGCGCCAATTCTATTAATTTTTCATTCATTTAGTCGCATGCGTTGCAAGGCTCGCACCGGGTTCAGCAAGTAATATCAATAATAATCTTAATGGGATTTAATATAAGGTGGCTCCATTTCTCTGTGATTTCTCGTGAATGTGCAGAGGTGTTCTCGATATCCAATAAAGTGAGTTGCACGTAAACATATTCCTACCCTCTCCTTATTTGACCTGCATTCGGGCGAGACCAGCACCGGTATTACCTTAGTTTGGGATCACCAGTTCTTACACATTGAGGATGTATGCTAGTCCCAAGTCTCATCTGTTGGTTCTCTGTGTAAATACAGCTGATCTGGCAATAACGGAGTAGCAACCTCAGGTGTTCAATCATGCTCATGCTTTTACTAACATATTAAAGTATAACAGGGTAGACAGAGAGTTCAATTTGGATTCCTTTTTGCTTTAATGATTGCTTTGAGCCATTTTGGGCACGCAACTCTTGATTTGGAGTCTCATTCCATATTTACTGTAAAATTGCTTCGAATTTTTCAAACACGCATTTCTTCCAGAATGATTCAAGAGGAAAAGTCCAATAGGTTTACGTCTGACGAAGAGGACGGCCATAATTTTTAAGCATAAAATCTGCTTAAGCATAAAACCAGGCACTTTGCACCACTTGCGTAACTTTGCTGATTGTGAAGAAGAAGAATGCAATTTGTGTCTGTTTCATCAAATGTCCATTCAAAACATTGTTGGATTGGTAATTGGCATTGATTTTAACACCTTTTTTTATGAAATATAGAGGAAGTCGACCATCCGAGGATATTGCTTCCCGAACTATCACGGATGAAAATCGTAAAACTGCTCGGACTCATCAAGGGATTTATATGGTATGTCATATAGTTAAAATCGATTCGCCAGAATCTAGTCTGGAAACTCGAGCATTTTTTCGAAGTTTTTCAATGACAAGGTTGTTATTGATACCACAATTGATCAGTATTCCAGATGAGGGCTCCCAGAAGCGGTACTGTAAGGGTTTTACTTCTGCCAGAAAATCCAGGCTCATATTGTGCGTTGAATGCATACAGCTAAGGGGAATAGGCAAACAACGATATTGAATGCGTTATAGTTTAATGACGTGGCTGTTTCTTGCTGAGAGGAAGCAAAAAGAGAAGTGAAGGTATAGTTGTTTTATAAAGTTTAATGAGGTCTGCCGGGTGAGCACCCCACCATGTCCCGGAAATTGATCTTAAAAAGTTAGCTTCGTGCCACTCTAGGACAACAAAGTAGCATAGTGAATAGTAGTGAAGCTATATCTGGCCAGAAGATCGTAAGGCCCTCGTGTTGCTTCAACAGAGGAAACAGACGTTTATGTAGACACTCCTTGAGGTAGACCTCCCCGGTTACAGTCGCTGTAGTCACGAACGGCGCACACCGTTTGCCACATGAGCTGTAAATAGTGTATTTCTTGGCAGACTTTAAAAGTTTCTGCTTCCTTAATTACTCCAGAACATCAAACTTGTGTTGAACGGTAGAGAATAATAGTTCCGGAAGCTGCCGAAAGTCCGCCTTGACGTTAGTTTCATCATTCATGTTGAGACAATGAGGCTTCGTCAGCATCTTGGCTTACAGTATCCGGGCCCGTGACATTTCCACCGTAGTTTGCCATTCGTCACGTATACAGTCCCTCCCGGTCCTTGATTCTCGGAACAAAAGACATGGACATATTCAACTTTTTCCCCATATCCCTGACCTTAGCTTTGGGATTCCGCTTGAACGCTTTCACGACACGCTTGTGATCCTGATCACTAATAAAACATTCATTCTGACCGAATTCCTCCTTCCGTTGAATGCTCAGAGTTTCGTTAACGTTTTATCACACGAATAACCGTTGACTGCACTATTCCGAGTTGTTTTCCGTATCCCGATGAGAGAGTTGAAAATTTTCAAGGTGCTTGTGCAGAATCAATTCGCAACGTTAGTTTTGGGGTGACGCTTTTTTTTCTCCAATTTTCGAATAACTGACAGCGTTAAGAATACAACAACTAAAAACCACGCTAAACTACTTTTACCCGAATTTACAAGCGAAAATACCCTACAGTAGTTTTCTACAGCGTTTTTTCCATGATACCATATAATGTGGGACACCCTTTACACAACGTACTCCAAGTGGTTCTGAACCAAACATAACTCCAAGGTATTTAAAGGTTTTTGGGGTATTATTGGGTAATATCTCTTCCCAATAGCTTGAGGCACAGTTGGGCTGAGGACCGCTTTCTAGTAAACACTACCAAATCGGATTTTTTTTGGAGATAACTCGATCCCCAAATTTCTTGCCCAGAAGTATAGATTATCTAGCGAATTTTGCAATAGATTTTGCAAGATTTCCACTCGTAGACCTCATAAGGAGATCACAGCATCTTCTGCAAACTATCTCAGCGTGCATCTATTTTCCATGCAGTTATTAATCTATATAATAAAAATGAGTTGGGGTTTCCTTTGTCACGATTTAACTCGCGAGCGGAAGGACCGTTTGGCATGAACATTTGTATGCACGGGTTTTTGAGGCCGGGGAATATTTTAAAGATAAAAAAGACCCCTCCCTCCTCTGAAAGGGGGGGGGCTCCCTAACAAATGAAACACACTTTTCTGCATAACTCAAGAACTAATCAAGCAAAGGAACCCAAATTTAGCATGCGGAAGTTTTTTAAGGCAAGCAATGTTTCTATGGTAGTTTGAGACCCCTCCCCTCTCAAGAAAGGGAGGCTCCCATACATATAAAACAGAAGTTTCTGCATATATCAAGAACTAATCAAGCAAATGGAACCAAATTTGGCATGTGGGGTTTTCTGGTAGCGAAAAATGTTTCTATGGTAGTTTGAGACCCCTCCCCTCTCCTAAAAGGGGTGCTATCATACAAATGAAACTGAAATTTCTTCATAACTCTAGATCTAATAAAGCAAATGGAACCAAATTTGGATTGCGGAGATTTTAAAGGCAATAAATGTTTCTACGGTAGTTCAAGACCCCCCCTCCCTCTCTGGTAGGGGGGGGCGGGTCTTCCATGCAAATGAAACACAAATTTCTGCATAACTCTAGAACTAATCAAGTAAATGGAACCAAATTTGACAGGTATAGGTTTTTGAAGGCAAGAAATGTTTTTAAAGTAACTCGAGACCCCTCCGCCCTCTGTAAGAGGGGGGCTCTCATACTAATGAAACACAAATTTGTGCATAACTCGAGAACTAATCAAGCATATGGAACCAAATTCGGCATGTGGAGATTTTTGATTTTGAAGTTTGGGACTCCTCCGCCATCTGGAAGGGGAAGGGAGGGGGGTTTCCATACAAAAACAACACAAATTTCTGCCTAACTCGAGAACTAACCAAGTAAATGGAACCAAATTTGGCATATGAAGGTTTTCGAAGGCAAAAAATGTTTCTACTGTGGTTTGAGACTCCTCCGCTTACTGAATGAGGGGTCTCTCATACAAATGAAACACGAGTTTCTGCATAACTCAAGAACAAATCAAACAAATGGAACCAAATTTGGCATATGGAAGTTTTTGAAGAAAATAAATGTTTCTAAGGTGATTTGAGACCCCTCCGCCTTCTGGGAGGGGAGACTTCCATAAAAATGAAACATAATTTTTAACATAACTCGAGAGCCAATGAAGCCAATGAAACCAAATTTGGCATGTTGAGGTTTTCGGAGGCAAGAAATGTTTCTATGGCACTTCACCACCCTTCCCCACTTCAAAAGGGGAGTAGGGGCTCCCATACAAATAAAGAGCAAATTTCTGCATAACTCGAGAACTAATCAAGTGAATGAAACCTTTTTAGCATATGGGGGTTTTTGGAGGCTAGATTTCTTTATACATAAAAATGAATTTCTGTCTGTCTGTCTGTCTGTCTGTCTGTCTGTCTGTCAGACCCATATAGACTCGAGAAGTTCTGAACCGAACAGCGTGAATATTCATATGAAGGGGTTTTTGGGGCTGGGGAAGGTTCTTATGATTGTTTGAGACCCCTACTCCCTCAGGAAGGGGCGCTCTCATACAAGACACACATTTCTTCATAACCCGAGAACTAATCAAGAAAATCGAATCAAATTTGACATGTAGAGGGTTTTGAAGGCAAGAATGTTTCTATGGTAGTTCAAGACCCCTCCCCTTTCTGAAGGGGGGGGGGGGGTTTGGCTTCAAACAAATTAAACTCAAATTTTTATTATAATCGATGAGCCCAGTGCGATGGTTCGAGAACTAATCAAGCAAATGGAACCAAATTTGGAATGTGGGGGGGTTTGAAGGCAATGATAATATGGTGGTTTGAGGAACCACCCTCCTCTGGAAGGGAGGGCTCCCATACAAATGAAACACAAATTTCTACCAAAAATGAGAATTATCCAGCTTACCTAAACACAAAACGTGTGTTCTCGGATAAGAAGCATGTTTTGATAGAAGTTTGAACCCCTATTTAGCCAAGAAAAAAAAACTCATTTCGAAAAAAAACCATAAACGTGTCAGTTATATTCAATTTTATTTCATTTACTTGCAAGGGTAGCAGCGCAGGCACCGGGTTCAGCTAGTACCGTTAATATAAAAATTATAGAGTAAGGGACATAAGCATGAGTTAATGCTGGAAGTTGTCAGTTGGCTTAGATTGAAGGTCTTTTGTTTTTCTGATAGTAAATTATATAAAAAGTTGTTAAAAATTCCTGGTAAACCACTACTGTGCAGACTATCTGCCACTAGACTAGGCGGCGTGAAAAGTAATCTCCTTGCCTGCCAAAATGTGATGCTACTGCAAAATAGGTTAAAGTACCTTGTAGTCCGTTGATGTTTAGGCATACACGCCAAATTACAGTGCGATACTGTCCTTAGTTTTGTTTCGACAGCTGATTGTTGTTGACGTGTTTGGCATCATGTTGAATATGGAAAACAATTTTCGTTCTCTCATGAAACATTATTTTTTTAGAGAGAAAACGGCGACGAGAACAAAAGAAAAGTTAGGTCAGTATTATGGGGCAAATGCTCCGTCAGATTGTCAGCAGCCACAAAGATTAGCACTGATCACACACGACATATTTTTGGCGAGATTCTGCGTATGAAAAACTTATTCTTTAGTTACCCAAAGCACGAACGCGAGACCACTTCGAAACAATGTTTAGGCTTGCTTATGCGGAATCGGAACGACTTTTGGCGTCGATTGGTAACTTTTGATATAACCTGGATCCACTATTATACACCAGCGAACAGAATGAGTACCCGGCAATGCACTAAAGTGCTCCAAAGCGGCCTAGGAAAGCTCAATGGGAAAGATTTTGGCGTCGGTTTTCTGGGAGGGATTGTCATGGCATACTCTTTGTGGAAAACCTCTAAAAGAACAAAACCATCAACAGCGAGTATTACTCTGCATTATTTGAGCGATTAAAGGCTAATATCGCTGCAAATCGGCCTCACATGGAGAGAAAAACAATTTTAGTTGGAAAGATTGTGCGCCGGCGCACAAAAGCATCACAACCACGGCTAAAACCGGCAACCACGGCTTCAGCATCCACCGTATTCACCCGGTGAGGCTCCCTCGGACTATTATCTGTTCCCAAACCACAAAAGATGACTCATCAATAAAACTGCAGCTCACTCGAGGAAATCATCGACGCTGCGGAGGAGTAATTTGCAGACCTTCCGGAAAATTACTTTTCGGACGGGATCAAGAAGTTGGAAATTCAATGAAATCAGTGTATCGAGCCAGAAGGAGACTTTTTTCTACGGTTGCTATGCAACAGTTGTTAAGTGAATGAAAAATCCAAAAGGCTATCTACCATCCGAATTAGCAGTCAAAAGATTTTTCCGATTCTGTCATGAGAATGGCATACTTCTTGTATTATTACATATAGTATGTTTGAGTTGATACACTGAAAATTAATTTTCGTTTATATCACGAAATCGAAGGTAGGACTAACAAATCTATTCGTTATTTTCTGCAACGAAACTGATTTGTACTTTGTAAGAAACTACTTTCGTATTTAATACCACATGCGCAACTGTCAAAATCACTAAGCAATTGTTCACACAGAAAGAACATTAATTCATTCTACGAAAACAATACAAAGAGCTACGAGTAATTTGTTACCAATAAAAAAGAAACGTCTCACTGGTGGTTGCATGAACGACTGCCAGATCTACTTTATCGACTCAAAATATAATTGAAAAGCGAAAACCACGAGAAGTGTTCAGAGTTTTATTTTTTAATGTTTCTGTCATGCACAGATATAAAGAAACACTGAATTTTCTGCGTTATCTAATGCACATAAAGGGAATGCTAGATTTTGCAGAACATAATGGGATATTTCATGTAAATTTAAGCCAGATAACGCCTGAATCGAGCCTGTTGTATGAAAGATTGCAAACAATATCGTTGTTTACGCTCCTTTTGCTTGGAATTACACGAGGGGAAATTTTACGCGCTTGTTAAAATTCATTTTTTTTTCTGTGTGGAATTCGATCCTACATTTGTAGGAAGAGCTGTTATTGAGTCTGTGGTTGATCTCACTAAACCACGTTGATTTGACACGTTGGTTATTTATACTCTCGATAGAGCTTTCATTTCTATGTTGGGATAAATAAGTGATTCCCGCCATATCCCAGCAGGAACACCAACATTTATGAGAATGATCGAAGAGAAGCAGCGAACGGCTGGTCTTCACTTGCTTTGTACAAAAAAGGTGTTATGATAGCATTTTGTTAGGTGACAAGCCATATGAATGTTTCATACAATTTACGAGACATTTGTTCTATGTACAAAATCCTTGTTTACGAAACGAGTAAAAGCTAATTCACGAAAATAAATGTTCAGTGTAAGAAGGAAGCTTAGTTCTTAAAGAAATTGTTTGCGAAGTTAGCCAACAGCTAGATATTGGTGGTACCTTTTTCTTAAACCAGCCCACCACAAAGATGCGGATTCGCTGTGCGTTTTAGTGGTACTATTTGGACGTTGAGATAATGTGCTTTTGTAGCCGAACTGGTAAGATTGTGTTGACGCTCGTCTAGCAGACCATCTACGATTGGGACTTCAAAACAAAACGGTGTTGAACTGAAGACTGAATTGGTAAGCTCGTTCTATTTTTCCTCATTATGTCTAAACGGTTAGAATCATTTGAAGCTATTTGCAAACCATCTATATATGCGAGCATGTGTGAGTGTGCGCAGCTAACCAAGAAATCTGACAAGTTCTCTTTCAGTACCTTTTCTTATATCTTTAGACATTCTTCTCTTTACAGAGAGCGAGTAATGGCGTTATAACCATAAGCCATATGACGCTATGACTATAGTTAATGCTGAAGTCCCAACCGTTTGAAGAGAAATGGAGCATTATTAACCTTCTTAGACTAGATGCTCCCAACGACCATTTTTGAATACATTTTTGTTCTGTACACCAAACAGGGCATTCTGTTTAACCATTCTCTTCAACTATTCTCTTCAACTATTCATTTTCTTTTTTCTTTGATATCTACTGAAGGCTACGTGGGTTCCCCGTGTCTTCTTAAGGTAGATACCAAATCCTCCCTATCACCAACGGTTGCATGGACGTGACCAGGTGAGCGATCGAGGAGTGTCTTCGTGGAGATTGTTGCGTGAAGAAATCTATCAGAAACTGGTTCATGGTGGTATGCAATGTCTTTAACGAATTATTCCTCATCGTAACTCCATCCACGAGGTGTGCAAACATTAATGCTTATGCCAATGCTAATGTTAGTGAAAACAGAAACGGATTTGTTTCCGTGTAAGAACTTGTGAGGAGCAGAGGTCAGTCGCACCCTCCTTCGAAGTTGTCAACTCACCATTTGAAGCCAATTAATAAGGCGAATCTTCAATGCCGATATACTCGCTGAAAAAGCAATTGCTAACGTTTCTCTGTCAGACCCTCCCTTATGAAATATCTTCGACGAAATTATATCCTCTATGAGATTATCGTGGAGAATTTGTTTGATTCTGGTGTCGAGAATATAGCCAAAGAGCCATTGTTACGTTTGCGAACTATCCGGCTTATAATGAAAAATTAATGACAAACTGTATACGTTCGTTAGCTATAACCTTATGGGTAATAAACATTGAGGTTGTTAATACAACGGAAATGAAATATTTGCTATTGAGATTGATTTCATATCTCTTTCGAGAGAAGACATATAAAATATTACTTACAGGCCTCAAAACCCCTCTAACCACAATAGTATGCATGTCAGATGCATTCAGTTAGATATTCGGCTAAGTTCAGACAACCAGGCTAAGATCTTTGCATTTTTTTTTGTCTCTGTCGTTGTCCTCCCACCCCCCAAACACGTCACATATCTAATCAACCAACAATTCACTAAGCATTCTGCCAAACCATGCACATGCACATGTCACCTCGCCGTCGACTCGTCTGTTTGACATGTCATTTTCCGATACTTTTCCGCCTTCGTCGTTCAAGCGAATAGGTAGTACATATCTCCGTTGAAGACACCAGTCGCCGCTTGTAACTTCTTCCTCGATATTTATACAACCACACATTAGTTTTTTCCCGCTGTATGTGTCAGTGAACATTCATTTATTAATAAACACACGCGAACGTGCTCCATTCATCCGCAGATGGGAGGGAAATTCTCCGCCCTTCTCCGCCCGAAAATCCTCGAAATGAACGCCGAAAGATCTGCCGTGGCAAGAAATTTTCCACACATGATCGCTACCATGACGACGGAGACGACGAAGACGACGACGGCGACTGTGTTGGCAACTCCTCCGCACCAGCACAGTCAAAGTAGCTGGATGGACGCTCGGAAAATCTGCTCCCCGATGGATTTTCTCCGTGTTTCGTCGATCGTCGTCGATCGGGGGGATCAGTCCCGTTGAAAACGCCGTGGAAAAGAGTGCTCTGTGCCGTTACTGGTTCGTGGGGGCTCTGTGTCCTGTTTCGAGTGTAGGATTGAGAAGTTTTTTTTTTCGCGATGTGATAGCACAGCGATGAACCTGATACTGTTAAATTGTCCAGAGCGCATCAAAAATAGCGTTTTAATTAGTTTTTGGTCGGTACTAACCCGTAGCTGCACCGACGGTGTGCGACGGTAAAGCTGGGGAATGTTTTTGTCACAAGCATTGTAAGTAATGGAAAAGCGGGAAAACAAACTGCACGTGCCACCGAGATAGCTCCAGCGTGTGGACAGAGTCTGGATGAACAAAAAAAGAAGAAGCGCATGGCGTAAAATAGGAGTGAGAAAAATCAGTACCAGACGGTGAAAAGTGCAACGCGATAAAAATGGGATATGAGGAGGATAAATAAGGAACGCAGTTTGCGGGTGGCAATTCGAAAGTGACAGCTTCACGCGTCGCAGACAGACGCGCGCGTAGTTTTTTTTCTTTCTTCTGTTCTTTTTGTAAGTGAAAATATGCTGCTATATGGCCGGATAATAATGGGGCACCCCTTGGTCTTCCTCCGCCACTTTGAGACAACACTTGTGACTTGTTCCAACAACCGGGAGGAATAATGGGTGTTAGAGATGATGTTGGTGAATGGTGATGTCGATGATGGTGCTACTATTTAGGTATATGAAGACAGGCCGGACAGACACTTATGATGGGTTGGCGGTGGCGGCGACGGCCACGGCTGCAGAAGTATGAGGCAAAAATAGATTCCCTCGGAACGACGACGTTTATGACCTGCGGTAAGTAATATTTTCCCCGTTGGGGCAGCACGTAAATAACGGTCGGAAGAGAGAGAACTCTTCGATGCGGGATGGGTGCCAGCTGACTTGAGCTCTAGGCTGGGAAAAAGAATTTAAGGATCTTAAGTGGCGTCTGGAATTGCTGCCCAATGAAGATTTACTGGGATGCCATTGAACGTTATATTATGCAGTGCGACTTGGATACGAAGAGTACTAAAGGATGCGTCTTTTTTCCAGAAGTACAAGCATTATCGTTGATACGGATCTCAGACAGATGGGTGCTTTTGCGGAATTTATGAGCGCCGGTAATTGATAAAATTGTATAGTGAGCAATGAAAAATGAAGGATGATGAAAAATCTCTAAAAATGTGGTTACGGACCGATTACGATTAACTAGACTATACGGATCTCGAAATTCACCTGAAAATCTGATAACGAATCTGATGACTCATGCTTGTCACACCAATTATGCTTTTCCAATGTTTTATTGCACATTGAGTAGCACCAATCACTAGGGGAGTTCTCAAGTGACTATTTCCTAGTAAATATGTTGACACCTACTGTAAGTCTATTCCTACTGCAAACATAGAATTATATGCCGAGTTTCAGCTTTCTGAAACCGAGATCCACACTGCCGACCTCTCGGTTTCGATCTCGGTTTTCGACAAAAATTTATTTGAAGAACTCAGGGGTGGGGATGAGGGTGCCAACTCCTCTACCCACTAGAAACCCACCGGTGCCTTGAGCCCTGGACCCTCCCCGAAACCACCTTTCGATAAAGGATGTTCCGATCAAAATTTGGTCAAACAGTAATGTGTGTGAGTCGATCAAAATTTTTATTAATAAGTCAAATTCATTTTCTTTTTCAAGTTCAGTTAGTACAGCATACAGGAGAAATATTCAGCTAAGCTTCCTTTTTACCGAGTGGGAATTGCCGTGTCTTTCGTTTAACACCTGCCATAAGATTTTGTACAGTCTTCTTCTCCACTTTATACGCCGCAGAACGCCAGTTTGCCTTGAACTGTTTCTCGCTCACAACCGCATTTTGAGTCTTCTTAAGGTTCCGCTTGACGATGGCCCAATATTGTTCGATTTAGCGAGGCTCTGGCGTGTTGGGAGGGTACTTGTCCTTGGGCACCGCTTGAAAGTTGTTGGCAGCATACCACCATGATGAGATGATGAGATACTACCAGCTATTGTAGCAAGATAACTTTCCATAGCAGTGGAATAATCTGAAAAACGATTTGATCAGGATTCTATTGTTGTTTGTGATCTTCAAGCTCCTGTATGAAGGGCCAAAAACGTTTGGGCGGGCCCGTAAGCAAAGACACTTACGCGAAACCCGCGAATATGGGGAAGAGAATCTCCTTCCAAAAGCAAGTTCACACCCACAGCATTAGAGTCGAGCCCTCGATTGACAGAATAAACCCAATAGATGGGGTCGAAGAGCCCCTCGTTCCGCGAAATATTAACAATAGGGAGGAGGCAGTCTCATGCTCCCTATCCAAATCGTTTCACTTGGGTGCCCTGATGGTCCCTCCCTTTTCCCGTTATATATTATGTCGATATGATGATATTCAGTATATTTTGTAGTGGTAATTTGATTGCTTACCTTGTGTTAGAAAATTTGTCTGAAAGTAAAATTGGTTAGCGTTTATACCGCCCTTTATTGCTCTGTGTTGTCGCGATGTTACTGCATTTGAAGGGTTGACTTTAGGATGACCATATGATATTGCTCGTGGTCAAATAATAGGGAAAAGAACAGAAAGGAAAAAGGATTAGTGATTGGTAACACGCTATGCGCATGTGAGATTTTCATGGTGATATTCTCACAACGGCCGTTCAGAATGGTTCGACGGATGCATATGAGAGATCATTCCCGTTGAGTTTTCGCTCGTTTACTCAATTCCATCATGTTTGGTTATAGAATACAAGAAACGCTTTACAACGTGCTTGTTTGGGAATAACTGGGCAATGATCCCCCATCGCATCTTCAAGTGATCATTACAAGCTGTCCATTTGGTTCAGGCACTTTTGAACGTTGATGGGGCAGCCGATTCACACATGAAATCTGCCGCGACCGACTCGACAGAACGCGCCCATACCCCTCTCTGAACCGAAAGGCAGGGATTGGCAGCATACCACTCCATGGCCTTTTTCCGTAATGGCAAGATGCCAAATCCGGCCAATACGGGGGGCGACCCCGGCGTGTTGATTAACATCCATACCTCTCACGCCAAAGTCACAAGCTCGAAACTCACCCCCGGACAAGTTACGAAAATACCCAAAAGGTATTTGAGTGACTACGACGGGAGATGAACCAGCCTAGGGCTGAAAATCTCGATAATAAAGGAATAAAAAAAAATCTGGCCAAAATAGAACGGAACAATTGTTTCACTTCAGGAAAGGCAGTAGACGTTTTTGTAGGCACTCGCTCAGATAAATTTCCTAGTTGACGGTTCCGGTTGCAATGTAAACGTTGCTATTCAAGTCACACCAGATATTTCTTCGCGAACATTGACAGCATCGTCGTGAACAACTTTCGCGATCGTGCTTTGGCCGACGTGTTTTGTTTATCGTCGCGATTTGGAGTCACCACTTTCATGTAAGTCGACAGTCAAGCTCGTTTTTTTTAGCTCTATCCACGGTTGAAGGCGCCACTCCCAGCTTCTTTGCGACATCTCGGATGGAGAGGTTGGGGTTCCGCTCGAGACAGCCTGTAACTCTGTTTGTCGTCGCTGTGGCCTCCGGCTTACGATTTCCCCCCGATCCAGCTTTCCTGGCTGTCGACAAACGTTCACCGAACACTTTTAGTGCGTTAGTAACGTGAAAGTAGTATGGATTTTCGCCATGCACGTGTAAAATTATGATGCGTTGCATCTTTTCCTTCGACGACTTTTGATAACTGAAGTGCCCTTTCTTCGGAAGGGAAGTGAAGCCGTTGGTCCCGGCTCATATTCATGAGTCGATAGGTAGGGTCCAGGTGGTGGGATCGTCTTCCTGGCGTCGGTGATTGTCACCATGTGAGGAAATAGGCCGACGGAAAATAAAAAATAATAAAAACTCGTCGATGTCAACAGAAACTGGTATCAGTGGAAGCAGTGGAACTCGAGAACAAAAGTGGAGGTGGGTCGGCCACACACTACTAAGGAACGGAAACAAAATCTGCAGTAAATTAGACTTAGACTTAGAGCTTAGTACCACCGGCAAACCGTCATGAAACTCAATCTTCACTATTGATCAAGAATCCATAACGGCCGTTTCAAATGTCAGCGATTCCATCTGTCGAAACCTATAGAAACATTTGATCTAGATCAAATTAATGTGTCCAGAATAGCTCGGACATGAATCTTTTTATCAAGTTCTCAAGCGTGTTTGTGGCTTCAATAAACATTTTTAGCGAACACGGAGATAGATGTCAGTAATATGATTTGAACAGAAATATTAAGACATTTTCTATTGTCATTCATGTGGGTTTGTTGGTGTTAGTACTTTGAAGCAGTTTGGTTAGCGTCAATAAAAGAGTGAATACGAACACGTTAAATGATCGCATGTTTTTGACTTTTTCTATACAGAAACGAGCATGTCTACTGAATTTTGCAAGACAGCTTGAACATTTGAAAACCAGATTTTATCAGATATACTCATAATCAGTAAAGAAATGTTTTTAGGGTATTCAGGGTATGGGTTTGTATGGAAAATATGAAACATGTCGATCAAGTAGTCCGTGCTCCTAAGTTTACATTTAGACAATGAAACTAGTAGCTACAATAAGTAGGCGTCCTTGCGCGTAAGTGCGCGATTTATTCGTCAGTCAAATCGTAAAAAAACAGATTTTATTTATTAGATTATTAAATTATTCTCGATTTGTCGGAATATCAAAGGAGGTTTATCGATCAAAACTCTTGAAATATAAAACTTTGTTATTCGTTCGCATAAAATAGAACTCGATATTATGCCCGAAATTACAAAGGATGTTGAAGAAAATGTCCGGCTCATGCACATTTTATGGATGAGTCGTTTGAATTGCCACTCCATGTATGGGATCATTTGCTTTCCAGCTCAGCTTCAAGCTTGCTGCGTGAACGAAAACCACTTTCTTTTGAGGATAAGGATAAAATTCGATGCAACACTTTTCCGGAACTTGATGAAGAGCATTCGATCAAAAGTTCGAAAATTCGTGAAGTAATAACTTCAATTTCATCCGCTCTTCATTATGTTCAAGTTTAACCTCGTACAATAAAGGATCATTTTTTTGTATGAATAAAATATCGGTTTTCAACATAATTTGAAAGAAAGTTTGTGGATAGCTTATTTTCGATACACTCCTTACCAAAATAGTACCTCTAAGGTATTCTCAGGTATCCAAAATAAAAAGTTTTGTTATTCGAGAGATATTTTGCTTGCAATTCTTAGGTATTTTGCTTAGGTATTTTACCTCTTAATCTGAGCTCCTGAATACCAAGGCCAGCTATCAAGATCGAAATTAGGTATTCATATGTTGTTGCCTCCTGCGCGGGTCATCTTGTTAACCAAACGTCAATTTGTAAAATATTGTCTTCAGTTAGGAAAGAATGTATTCAACCAGTTCTACAAACAAGAAGTATAAAATTGTTGGTACAACTCAAAACCAAACATTTAACTTCGACTTCTTTATACTGAACCACGGTTGTGGCTTCACCCTAAATTTGTAATTTCGACGCATTAGCTACAATCAATTGCTTGGAACTTTTTTTTTAAAGGCTTCGTGAATTTGGAATGGTATTGCCTTTTGCTCAATTCTGACACTGCAGAGTCGCATTCAACTATTTGCGTCAATACAAATATCTATTAAACAAGGTTTACTAATGTTGTCGGTTGATGGATAACACTAACATACATGGAAAATTATCTGCGTTATTGCCATCGTCGTCGTCTGCGCTATCAGAACCACACGTCGTCAAACGGCTCAGCATTTGGTTTAGATTATTGTCTGCGCTAGGGCCAGGCTTACACGATTCCACCAAATTCACTGCGTCACGCCAGTGGTTTTTTAATCTAAACACTTGGTTTAATGTGCCATTTGGCACCACAAAAATCGCAGGTGAACCAAATTAGTGTAGATGTCTTTTAACGTTTGCATTAAAATAAATTGACATTTTTTTCGGATGGTGATAAAAAAAAAGCTACGAAAGAAAATTTGTTTTGATAAATTTCCCATGGAAGGTAATTATTTAAGCTTACTTGCAAAAACATTCTACGCCCTTGTCAGCAGCCTTCCGGCAGTAAGTTCTTTCTTCGTTTTATTTATCAATTCTTCCTCAGTGTTCGCGATAAAATTGTTGGAGTAGGTCTTACGCTTTAGGTTGGCAGATCAATTCTCGATGGGACGCAGCTGGGGGACGTTTGGTGGGTTCGCCGACTTGGGTACCACATCGATATTCAGCCGCTCCATATCCTCCAACGATCGCTTTGAGTAGTGGGCCGACGATGAAAGATGGAACTTTCGGTAGGCATTTCGTACTATAAATTTCCCCGTTCACGGCCAGTCCGGAGCGAAAGAAGAGCGGCTTTGGTATCCCCTTAGCGCTGATTGTCAGCCACAGCAGCACCATCTTGTGGAACTTGGTGTGTGAAATGAACTTTACATCGGAACTCACTTCCTTCGTGGGGGACGTAAAATACGAAGTGCCCTGCCAGTCCTTGCCATCCAGGGTGAGATAGGTCTCGTGGTCCATCAGCACCGCCATGTCGCGATTCGCCGGGAAAATCGAGTTAACCATCTTATTCAGCCGCTGCCGCTGCGTCATTGCCTGCAGTTCTGAAACCAGTGGATGCGACTTCCGCTTCCTGACATGTATGTTCATGTTCCCTAGGTACTTTTTCACTGTTTGACCGGTTGAACCGACCTCTTGGCCTAGCGCACGCAGCGATGCCACTTTTCCCTCGGTCTTCCTCTTCAGCATCCTTTGGAGTTTGTTGTCGTTCAGGGTTGTCAGCCGACCAGCACCGAGCTTTCTTTCAATGCTCCGATTGTTGTCTAATAGTGTCAGAACGGCCGTATCCGGCGTCCACAAAGTGCCACACGATATCCGTTTTCGACGCGGTGAGGTGCCGTTCTTTGGACGCGTACACTTCTGAACGGAGTTGCTTCATTGTTTTTGCCATCACGGTTAGAGTTCGACTGATAGAGCTATCAAATTTTGTCTGCTGACTCATGGGTTACTATGATTGATGCTGCATGGGTAGTTTTGTCAGCGCTTCACCCACACTTAAACCCATGAAAAATTGTCAATTTTTGTACTTTTTTTTCTTAGTGCAAACGTTAGTTATTCTTGAAAATAATCGTGACTAATAAATCTGATTACACAACTTTAGATTAGAGGCAAAACAAAACTTCCTATATTCATGACTTGCATCTACCATTTCAATAATGAAACCATGAATAAGAGTCTTAAACTCAGTCTTGCTCGCACTCGTTTGAGTACATGATGCATTAGTGTATGTTTAGTAATCTATTTGTGCCGCTTACACGTATTATTGTGCGGAAAACGTCAGTGTACACAATCAAATACGTGTAGATACTATTTTCCTACATTAAATGAAAATTCCTAAGGAAGCCAATATTAAGAAGGAACCGCTGATATTACAGAAAGCCACAATGTCTTATCCCGAATCTAATCTAATTGGATTTTAATCAACAGGTTATTAAATTGAATAATCGCTTTTATTATACATAAATACTAATACCCGACTGATTTATTAACAAATATTTAAAGCATGTTTGAAATAAACATTTATTCTCATTTACAGAGTTTTCAAATAAAAATATGGTTTGCTTTATTTCTGAAACAAATAATTTAATAAGAAAAAACCTCTGCAAAATTTGAAGATTTTTTTCTCGTGTGATATAACTTGGGTACACTGATATAAAAGCAATAATAATATTTATGTGTCCCATCTATGATTTTTTGCAATATAATCAACAAATGATATCTTTTTGCAACCACACATACTTTCTATGTGTACACATAACCACTATGTGTGGCCACACATACTTTTCATTTGTCACATAAAATTCATTTGCGTTTCTCAGAGGGTGCTGTTTATGATGGATTTTCGCCAATAAATATGTGTGGATTATTTCCCATGTACAAGAATAAATGTCTCAAGCTATTATAAGAAATTGGTCGATTTTCTAAAAACAAATTGCTCTACACTCTCAACAGAGCTACAATGAAAACACGAAAAAATTTAGTTAAAATTATTTTCAAGCAAGAAAATATTTTATATACGATACCAACACTTTTCATTGACTGATATTTTATTCTCTAGGTTTCACTTGACAGTTTGCAGCAGCTCAAATTTGGCTTCACTTGACACTCACATTTTTTGAGTTTGCTTTTCCCTACCAGGCCCAAACCAGAGAAATCAACGTGTGAAAGTTCATAATAACTTTTGTTCGACATACGACAGCAACGATTTAAGTACACCAAAAGTTGTATCTATTATTGTTCTAGAAGCAATATAGCTATGCAAATAAAAAAAAGTGATATTTTCGATATCTCTGAAAACAAGGATCACCCTAGTTTTCATTGACACCACAAGAAGGCTCGTTCTTAAAAACAACTTTGAAGAAGACAATATTGCTCCAAAACATCAAACTTGGGCAAAAATATATTTTACCAGCTAAATTCACATTCTGAACCACTGTGCACTGACTCGAGATAGCACTGATGATGATACACTGATACAATAAAACAATAAAACCGAAATTTAGTCCGGAGCAAGGCCGTTTCAAAAAATTTAAACGAGCTCGGAGTTTTTTTTTCTCTCTCTCAGCCAACGTGTTAAAGGACTAGCAATAAGGAACCTGATAATGGTCGCCACAACGGCCGACAAATCTCAATCAATCTTGGACGAACGCACCTGTTTCTTATTTTATGTTTATCGTACAGCACAGCAAAACTGAAATAAAACTGTTCACTGTTGTTTGTTGCTTCCCGGTTGAGAGATGGGTTTCTGAAATCAAGAGGTGGAAATTTATGACATATGGATGCTGAATTGTTTTACCTTAACGTACCGTTTCCTTCATGCTTGTATGTTCTATGAATGCAAATATCTAAGTTTTGAGATCAAAGTAGCTTATGCTGGAAGCCTGGAATTATGGTTTCGGTCCTCTGTCTCGTAAACTTTGTTATGGTAAGAACGTCAAATATTGAAAATCATTCCTGTCATCCCAATAACGGTTGCGAACGCTGCGGTAAAACTATTTTCCGGATGCTACTACCAATGCGTTCCTATACCGGAGAGCGGGTGGACAATAATTCTATGCTCGACTTTTATGGAGCTGGGACATTTCACAAATCTTGCGTACTTGTGATGCGATGCTTGGCAACTATTTGCCATCGCTAGGGCGGAGAGTGCTGGCACGAGGGGATGATAGAAGGTTTCAGAGAGATGCGCTGAAGATGGTGATTAAAAATTCCATTTTTAATTGGCAATAAAAGCGGAATGCTGTCCCGACGAGCGGTTGATAGTGAATGTTTTCTGTCATTCGTAGGGTGATGACGGAATGTGGGAAAAATGGGTGGGTGGTCAGCAGAGTCATAGTGTGAAATTGGCGCATGTACATAGCACTATACAGCACTTCAATGATTTTCAAGTTTGTCATAATTGTCTTCCTTTGATGCGGGAACACCCGACTTTCAGCGAACGGTGTGTGTGGGTGGATTGAAAGTGGGATAATTGGATGCGACGATGCCTTTTTGAATCTGGTCTTTCTCAATGTTAACATCCAGTCTCAATTAGTTTTAATAGCTTACTGGCTTTAATTTGGGAATCAGACTCGCAAATCTTGAAGAGGGTATCGAGAAACGATACCCCAGATCCAATTTTAGCTTTCTCAATTTGAACCGTTTACCAATGTTTGTATGTTCCTTTCAGCAGAAGGCCAGGTGGAGGTTTAGTCTATGATAGGTCGAATTTGATTGCTAGGAAAAACGAAAGAGTAATGATTTGTTTAGTGAGCAATCTGGAAGATCTAACACTCACAACTGACCCGACGAAGATGGCCGATGGCGGGTGTTTATTCGATTGGTTACTGCACCTGAAGATGGAGGAGTTGATGGATGAAAACCATGCCGCCGGTACCGCCTTCGGAGAAAAGAACCCTGTGTTTAAGGCATGGAGCTTAAGCCGGTGTTGATTGTTGATTTTTGTTTGGGTCATAATCCGGGCTCGGTCTTGTTTATCTCGAAGTGAAACACCGCGCGTCTCCATCAACTCATACTTGGAGTCCTCTTCACAATAATCTAAACAATGCGTCACGTACCAAACAAAGAACCGATTCGAGGATCAACTGACTGCCGTCCAAGTGCATGCAAATGCCGTCATTCCAACTTGGAACATTATCCTTTTCCGATGGCACCCAGCGAGAGTAAAAGCATTTATTTTTATCTGCCGCCAATCTGGTTCAGAAATCTGCAACAGCGGCACCACAATTCACTTTTGGACAAAGCAAAAATGCAACCACGAAGTTAAAATAGCCATATCCCAACAACGGACCCGGGAGGAGATGCCATTACTGATGCTAATTTCGTCCGTGAATTATGGACTGAAACCCATTTTCTTTCATCGTCATGGAGCGGACCGTGGCGATCCCATCTGTGCATGGTTCATCGGTTGCCTCGGAATCGGACATGAGCGAGTGGCCAGTGTGTGTTGCCGTGGAATTTATGGGACAAGTTAATCCACCGCGTCCGTGGCAAAATGGGGAAAACGCTTGCTTTTATTTGCCCGCTTGTAGGAGGTAGATATCCCTGTACATTTTCTTTTCCCCGAGCAGTGCTGATGGTTCGTACTTCGACAACTGTCCGACGGTGATTTGCGACCGAGTGGCGATGGACAGGAAATTGAGCTTGGGCGGCACCGACGATGTGGTCAAGATGAGAATTTGAGTGAGGAACGTGACTTGAAGTTTAGCGTATTCAAATAATGACCAAATAAAATTCAACCCCTTCGAATGACGCCAGAGAGAAAAGGGGAACCGAATTTGCATTATTCGACGAGCAGACTGTTCCCGGCAAAAATGGAAAGTGAAAAAGGAATGGCAAGTGGGCAGTGGGCATGACTTGGACTTATTCCAAGCAATCAGAAGCGAGCACGTTTTCTAGGTTTCCATTCCACTGGGAGTAGGTTGAGTGCCGTAGTTGTGGGTTGGTGGATATTTTCGGTGCGGTCGGAACCCTTCGTGCGTGGGAAATTCTCATCGTTGTTTCGGTTGCCACCGGTGTGTACTTTGGTGTTATTTGAGTGTGCTTTGATTGCAAGGGCTGTTATGAGACTAATCGTCTTAAATTTATGCAGAAAGGATTGTGCAAAGGGCGCTTTTGTGTGAACTATGTAACTCAACCCAACAGCAGATAATTTCTTCCCCATGTTAGGCATTATTGGGAGAGGGACAAATCGCTAGAACCAGATCAAAGCAATAGGTAGTATAAGAGCACGATCGGCCACATATTCTTTTACCAGCCAAGGGGGTATCCTCCCCCTTGCCTACCCTGCACTGGGGTAGCTTGGTAAAAGATTATACTACCGTTCAAAAGCCCTCCGCTCGTTTTCAACTTGTATCTTTCAATTTCAAAGCCTGCCGTTACGCTATATGGAACAATCAATACACTTTCTCTTCATTTCTACTTTTTCTAGCAATAAATTACTGTCCACTCCAAGAGGCTCTCATGTAGATGGGAAGTTATCTGCTTCTGACAGATTTCATCATAGATCGTTACTAAATTTGATGATCAGAATATTTCTTTCCGCTAGTGAAGAAATACGCATTGAAGATTGCCCACGGAATTATTACACCAATTGCCCATAGGCAGCCCTAAGTTTGAACCTTTAAAATTGAAGATTTATAATTTATTTATAGGTACTTTATATTTAGGTACTGAAACAAGTTGGAATGAAAGTGTGAAAAATGAAGAAATTTTTGGTAGTGATTATAATGTTTTCAGAGATGATCGTGATTTAGTTTCAACCCAAAGAAGGTCAGGTGGTGCATTTCTGCAAAATTGAATTCGGAACTTCTTGTTTCGCCAAAATTTAAAGAATTCGAGCATGTATGGGTAAAAACCTATATCGATGGTGAAACTCATATTTTTGTCACCGTTTATATTCCACCAGATCAAGCTTGCAAGTCAACATATGAAATCTTCTTTCAAGCAGCAGAAGAAATCGTGTCAATCTTTCCCCCTGAATTGAAAATTCACATCTATGGTGATTTCAATCAACGCAATGCAGATTTTATTCCTCATTTCGAAAATGAGAGTATTCTACGTCCAGTCGTTGGGGACAATGAAATTTTGCAATTTATTTTTGAGAAAATTGCATTTTTAGGACTAAACCAAATAAATCACGTTAAAATTTACAAAACTGTTAGGTTTGTGCAGTTAGATTTTAGAACAAACACACATGTGCAGTTAGAACAAACACACATGAAGATTTCTGTGTTAGTGAATCACTCTCTCCTTTATGGTAAAATGAAGCTTTTCACACAGCAATTGAGTATTCTGTGTTTGTGCGTAAGAACCATAACCCCAACGACTGTGATTACGAGGATATATTTGATTACAAGAAAGCTAATTATGACAACATTAAGTTCAAACTGAGAAGAGCGAATTGGCAATCCATTTTAAAGGATCAGGAAAATCTTGAATGTGCAGTAGAGGTCTTTTAAAATTGATGATGGAAATAATTCAAGAGGAAGTTCCACTCACGAGGAGACGACGAAATTAATGCTCTAAAAATCCAATTTGGTTCAACAAACAAATAATTAATTTGAAAAACCGGAAGCAAAAGGCTCACAAAATCTACAGAAAACACAATAATCAAATTAATTTGGAAAAATATTTTAATATTTGCGACCAACTTAATTTAGCTATTTCTTCTGCAATAAGTGAATATAACATAAAAACTGAAAAAGAAATTAAGTCATGTCCAAAAAACTTCTTCATTTACGTCAAGACCAAGTTAATCGTGTAGCTTTCCCTCAAAAATGACTTTGAACGAAAAAGAAGGAGATAATTCAGAGGATATTTGTAACCTCTTTGCAACATTTTTTCAAGAAACATATTGTGAATTTTCTGACAAAGATCGTGACTTTGAATGCTTTTCATACTTTCCTAATTTTCCAAGAAACGTAGGTATCAGTCAAATAAATATGCAAGATATTTTGGAAGGTTTAAAAGATTTAGACGCAAGTAAAGGTTCAGAACCAGATGAAATCCCACCAGTATTTATGAAAAATTTAGCAACTGAACTCACATCCCTCTTATTCTGGCTGTTCAATATGTCACTTGCATCGGGAAAATTTCCAAATGAAAGGAAAAAGTCTTTCTTAGTACCCATCTACAAATCAGGTCAAAAATCAGATATCAGAAATTACCGTGGGATTGCCATTATTTCGTGTATTCCTAAACTTTTGGAATCAATTATTAACAAAAATATGTTTAGTCAAATAAAACATATAGTGACGACTGCACAGTACGGTTTTTTTAAAGGCCGTTCAACTACTACAAACCTATTAGAATTTGTAAATTATTCAGTAACTGCAATGGACAGTGGTAATCACGTAGAAGCTCTTTACACCGACTTCAGCAAAGCGTTTGATAGAATTGATATTCCAATGTTGATTTTCAAGCTTGAAAATATTGGAATTGATATGAGACTCCTCAAATGGATTGAGTTGTACTTAACTGACCGCCAGCAAATAGTAAGATTCAATGAGAAAAAATCAAATACAATCCATGTCACATCGGGAGTTTCCCAAGGCTCTCATTTAGGTCCTCTTCTTTTCATTTTATATGTTAACGATATTTCATTAATTTTAAAAAATCTTAAAGTTTTTATCCATGCCGATGACATGAAGCTATTTTTAGAAGTCAGTAATGAAGATGATATGTATGTTTTTCAGAATGAAATACAAGTTTTTCATAAGTGGTGTTGTAAAAGTCTATTAACATTAAATTTTAAACAATGTTATCACAAAACTTACAGCAGAAAACAAAGTAAACCAAGTGTTGCAATTGTATTAGGTAATCAACATGTTGAAAATTGTAATAAAATAAGAGATTTAGGAATTATTTTACACTCTAAATTAACATTTATGGGCCATTAGAACACAAAAGTTCATAAAGCAAGCAATATGTTAAATTTTATAAAACGTTTCAGCTATTATTTTCAAGATCCTTATACAATTAAAACACTTTATATTGCATATGTAAGGTCTACATTAGAATATTGTAGTGTTGTTTGGTCACCTAACATGTGTAACATAAGTCCTAGGAATACTTTCAGGCGTTTATTTGACAGCATTAACAAACACACAGATGTCAACCAATGTACTTGTCACATTCATCTGTGTTCCTACTGAACTGTCAAACTCAAATTGCGCAGTAGTTTCCATTAAAAATGTCGTACAAGCTGGATTTACGAGCACAAGTCGCCAACCTTTTTGAACGGCTCAGTACAAGAGAAATTTTGAGCGTGTTCAGAGACGAGCCAATATCAAAATCAACTATATACCGTGTTTTGAAAGATTGTCGTGATGGTAAAGAACCGGAAAATAAAAAGAAAAGTGGTCGCCCAACAAAATTGAAAATTGCCAGAACAACGAAAAAACTGCTGTCAAGCGCTGAAAACAAGGTTGGCCAATCAACACGCAAATTAGCACGAAAATTTCAGGTTTCAAACATGACAGTCCATCGGATTTTGAGAAAACATTACGTAATCTATCGGAAACGTCAGCGTGCACCAAAATATACACAGCAACAACTCGAAAAAATACCAAAATGCTGCCGTGCACTTCGTCGCGAGCATTTTGCAAATGGAAAGTGCATAATTTTGGATGATGAATCTTACTTTACGTTTTCGCACCATGAACTGAGTGGCAACGATGGTTTCTATACTGCCAACATTAAAACAACACTAGACGATGTTAAATATGCCAGCAAATCAAAATATGAGCCAAAGGTGTTAGTGTGGGCAGCTATGTCATCGAAGGGTATCTCGGCGCCTTTGATACGCCCAAACAAGGCCAAAGCTGTCAATTCTGACGTGTATATCAGCCAATGCTTGCCGAAATTGAAGCAATTCATCAACAAATATCACGCTGACGACGAAATCATGTTTTGGCCGGATCATACAAGCTGTAATTACGCGAAAAAAACATTAGATTGGCTAACTGAGCAAAACATACCATTTGTACCGAAAAAGGACAATCCACTTAACGTGCCTCAGGCTCGTCCAATTGAAATTTTTTGGAGTGTTCTCAAATGTATGGTGTAAGACAATGGCTGGGAAGCTAACAATGAGCAACAATTGGTTAATCGAATCATGCGGAAGATGAAAGAAATAGACATAAGACACCGTCCAGAACCTGATTCAACATGTTCGCCGTACACTGCGTAAAATCGAAGATAATGGTCCATTGAGCGTACTGTAAACATTTATTTCAACAATTTATTAATAGAATAAAAAACCCTGAAGAGTATTTTAAAATCCGATTGTTTGATTTCAAGTACCATGCTTTTGAATTTTTCCCAGGACTAATGTTACATATGTTAATATGAAAAAAACATCAAAAACGAATAGAGCCAATCCTAAATCACTTTTTATTATATGCACTACATAAATTAGGGTTGTTACCGGTGTTCCCTCTTCCATCATATGAAGCACGTTGCATGCTTATCAACATTCAAACCTTGAAAGAGCATCGGGAATATGCTATGGTTTCATTCGTAAATGACATCTTTTCGCAACGTATTGACTCAAGATATATATTATCAAAATTAAATTTTTATGCTCCTACTCGACAATTACGCAATAGAAATTTATTCGTGTTGGATCGTCATCGTACAAACTATTCTAAATTTGGACCGCTAAATCATATTAAAGCCGCGTACAATCAGCATTGTGAAATGGTTGATCTAAATATGCCTAAGACAAAATTTACAAAATATTTCGAAAATCTGAATGTAAGCTAAAATGTAAATTTTATTATGTAGTCTAAAATAAATAAATTTCATCTAATTGAAGAAATATACATATATGTCTCACAATAGGTGTCACCTTTTTTCAGTCTTGGATTATTTCAGCTGAGTAATTTTAACAGCGCAATTGATTGTACCCTTTTTGAGTGTATTCTATTGACAGCTTTTCGCTGTAGAGAAAAAGCGATTCCTTTTGCTTATATTTATTAGCTATCATGGAAGCCATACGGAAACAAGTTTCAAAATTACATTTGCAAAAGCTTAGACCGTTTCAGATATTCAATAGCCTTAAACAGTTTGGAGTGAGTAAGTGTTTTGTATTTCGTACCTTGTCCATATTCAACACAGAGGAGGTGCCAGACAAACTGCCAGAACGTAGAAAATGATCAAATGTGTGAGGGAGCGATTAAGACATAATCCGGCCGTATCTGACCGTAAATTGAGCAAACAATTTCAATTGTCTCCTGCTTGAGTGAACAGGCTCTTCAGACATGATCTGGAGTGCAAGCCATACAAGAAATAACGGGTTCATGGGTTGACGGAGCGTCAATAGCAAGCCAGGGTCCAAAGAAGCAGAAATCTTCCGATCTTTCGAATCATCCTCTTTCAGGGCAGCCTTAATCAACAAAATGATCGTACGTATGGCAAAAGTCTTGCCTATATTCCAAGAGATAAACTAGCTGCAGAACGCTATCAGAACGTATAAAAAATCATGGTATGGGGTGCCGTTTCACGAAAAGGAAAACTTCCTCTTCTTTTCATAGAACCTAACGTAAGAATCAATACTGAATATTACATCGAGCAGGTTTTGAAGAACCATCTGCTTGCTCATGCTTCAACGCTGTATGTTTCCAACAGGACTCAGCTCCAGCTCAAGAGGCAAAGAAGATACAAGAGTGGTGCGCGGAAAATTTACCCGATTTCATCACAAGCAAAGAATGGCCTGCATCTTCACCGGATATCAATCCACATGACTACTTTGTTTCAGGTTATACGCTTCAACATATGAGCCCTACGATGGGCTTACAAACCGTTTGCCCAAAGCTATCAAGAAAAAGAGCGAGAGATTCGAATTGAATCAATATGGTTTATTTCTGTCTAACTCAATAACTAATCAAGCAAATGGAAACAAATTTTACATGTGAAGTTTTCTGGGAGCAAAAAAAAGGAGAAACGGAGGCTCTCATAAAAATGAAACTAAAATTTCTACATAACTCGAGAACTCATAAAGCAAATGGAACCAAATTGTGGGTATTTTGAAGGCGATAAATATTTCTACGGTAGTTCGGCTCCCATACGAATGAAACACAGATTTCAGCATAACTCGAGAACTAATCAAGCATATGTAACCAAATTTCACATGTGGAGGTTTATGGAGGAGCGAAATGTTTCTATTGTAGTTTGAGACTCCTCCGCCCTTTGCAATGGAGGGAGCGGGTTTACATCCAAATTGCAACACAATGGAACAATGGAACCACATTTGGAAGGTGGAGGTTCTTGGAGGCAAGAAATGTTTCTAAGGTGACTTGAAACCCCTTCTCTTTCTGAAAAGGGGGCTCCCATAGAAATGAAATACAAATTTTTGCATAACTCGAGAACTAGTTAAGAATATCAAACCAAGTTTGACAGGTGGAGGTTTTTGAAGAAGAGATATATGGTAGTTTGAGACCCCTCCGCATTCTGTAAGGGGAGACTCCCATACAAATGAAACACAATTTTTAACATAACTCGAGAGCCAATGAACCAAATGAAACCAAATTTGACATGTTGAGGTTTTTGGAGGCAAGCAATGTTTCTATGGCAGTTCAATATCCCTTCAAAGAGGGGAGGGGCTACCAGACAAATCAATCACAAATTTCTGCTTTATTCAAGAACTTACTAAGCAAATGAAACCGCATTTGGCATATGCGGGTTTTTGGAGGCAGTATTTCTATACATACAGCAATTTCATAGAAAAAAGATAAACGATCTCTCAGAATTCCATAACAATTGGTAGTTTTGTTCCCCATTAAAAAATATTCGAACCGTTTTTTTTAATTTTTTTTTAAAGTGACGCCATTTTTGCGTTAGGGAGGTACAAAATATTGATTTTTTTCATAAATGCTCTTTTTTAGAAAAATCATACCTTTTGAACAACTAGGCAGATTTTATCAATATAATTACAAATGAAAGGTAATTAAACATACTTTCTAAAATAAGAAGAAAAACTCCTTAAGTACAATTTTGATTATGAAAACATGGATTCTTTTTTAAGGTTTTCATAGTCTCTGGACCAAAGAACCCCGTCGTTTTTATCATCTTTCTTTAAGGATTTGACATTCTTACATCACATATCAAAACATTGGCGATGTATGTATTCTGGTTTTTGACATAATTTTATTCAAAAATCCTATGTTTTTAGGTTTTGCTGAATATTCTACTAAAGTTTGCATTAAAAAAAATTGATTTCTCTCGGATGGTGATGAAAAAAGCTAAGGCAGAAAATGGGACGCAGCTGGGGGACGTTGTGTGGGTTCGCCGACTTGGGTACCACATCGATATTCAGCCGATCCATCTCATCTAACAATTGCTTCGAGTAGTTGCCCGACGCCAAATCCAGCCAGAACACCGCGTCTTCGCCTTTATGGTATTTCTTGATGAAAGACGCAACTTCCGGCAGGCATTTCGTACTATAAATTTCCCCATTCATGGCCAGTCCGAAGCAAAAGAAGAGCGGCCTTGACATCCCTTTCTCGGTGATTGTCAGCCACAGCAGCACTTTCTTGGGGAACTTGGTGTGTGAAATGAAGTTCACCTCTGACCTCACTTCCTTCGTTGGGGAAGTAAAATACGAATTGCCCTGCCAGTTGTTGCCATCCAGGGTGAGATAGGTCTCGTCGTCCATGACCACCGCCACGTCGTGATTCGCCGGGAAAATCGAGTTGACCATCTTATTCAGCCACTTCGTCATTGCCTGCAGCTCCGAAACCAGGAGGTCGCGTTTGCTTCCTGACATGTTCAGAATTTTGTCACAATCTGTCAAGTGGTTACTGAGATGGCTTTCAAACAAGAAGTGCTTCCATAAAAAAATATTTGCGCAGTCGTGGTAAATCTAGGCCAGTCCCACAAGTGGATCGTGTAATAACTGGAAGTCTACAATTCGACCGTGTTTCGTGTGGTAAAATCGTTCAAGGAGACCCAGACGACGAAGGTCAATTCTTCCGTCTGGTTCATCCAGCAGACAATGAACCGGGCCGGACTCCATGTCTTCAAGGTAAGAAAGGCCGCTAACCGAACCGATAAACAGAATACGGTGACTAAATCCCGCGCCAGGAAGCTGTACAGCAAGTGGTTGGTGCAACCTACTTTGAACTGGTTGAATGAACCAACTTTGTAAAAACATAGCATTATTTACTATGGTATTGACGGAGCGGTAGAAAGTTGGAATTGATTGACTACCGAAGTTGGATTTTACTCGCTACCTGTACGTTAAACATAACGTCGGTAGTAGTGCGCTGTATAGCGCACCTGCTGCGCTATACAGCGCACTACTACCGACGTTATGTTAAACGTACAGGTAGCGAGTAAAATCCAACTTCGGTAGTCAGTCAATTCCAACTTTCTACCGCTCCGTCAATAATACTACACAAACGACTTGAAATTAAGTTCTGGTAAGGGAAGGTCCATTAATTATGTCACGCAGTAAGGGGGGGGGGGGGGGGTTGAGAAAACGTGACGATCTATACAAAAAAATTTGAAGGTTCATACAAAAAACGTGACAAGGGGGGTTATAAAAAGTCATTTTTTGCGTGACGTAATTAATGGACGTTCCCTAATCATTTTTGTATGTTGCATTTCTTTCGACTGCAATCTTTAATGCGCATTCCTAAGTTCAACCAAACGAGGGTATAGGAAACGACTCACAATAATTTGGCAAAGAAACGCAGTTAACGTTGTTCTTTTTTTTAGTGTTTCAAGCGTATAACTTTCACAATTAGCTTATTGCTTGCTCTCAACTTAGTGATCTAAACGCACTTCCATAATTATTCATCAAGAACTCTTGCTGCCAGGTACCATTTTCGCATTTGTATGATTGTGTGGCAATTGCATTTTTCCTGAACGAAAAATTCCTAGGCCAGACCGGAAATCGAACCCAGCCACCTCTAGCATTGTGTTGTTTTGTAGCCGCGCCTTTATTGACTGAGCTAAGGGATCCTTGTTGTTACATTGTGTATTATAAGCTGTTTCTAATAGGCTTGCATAACGTATTCCTTGTTCATCTCGTCACAATTATATTTGTTTCATAATGCAATGAAATTTTGTTGTAAATGCATCCATTAACATTTAGATCTCAGCGATCCAACTAATAAACAAGCTGTATTTTCGGTAAGTCTTCCGTTGATACCCAACCAAATGTCCAACCGAGCTAGTTAGCGTTTCCCACCATGACAATGAAAACTGTAATAGTAATATGAGAGCGCGTGAATACATTTTTTCATTGTTTATGGAATATTTGTTATTAGATATGTGTGGATGGTTGCGAGTGTAGCATACGTTGTCAAGACAGTTTGACACAAAAATAGACAATTTGGTAACTGGTCACGTTCTGGTGGATCGGAGATATGTTCTCAACCTGTGATTTCCTTTCAAACGGAAAGGAAATATAGATACTGCTCGGAGCCTAATAATGGGGAGTGTTTATGGAAATTATACATTACTGTTTGAACGTGAAGTGAACTGTTAATTTGGCTTCAGCTAATGTAGGTGTAAATTTTCTAGACACTACACAAAAACCGAGAACTGATAAACACTTACTGACACTTGCACACGTTGGCAATAACAATACTGTTATTTCATAATATGCTTTTACACGTAAAAAAATGGTACTCTAGGCGGTTTGACAATGACATATTTTTTTTATTTAAAAACATCATTTATTTGTAAAGGCGCAATCAAATCAATATGACAAAGCCTCTTTTATAAAAGATTGAGATGGGAATAACTCTAGACAAAACGGTCAAAAGGTCGCAAGTGACAATTGTAAACATTGGCTTAAAGGGCGATACGGTCAAAATTTGGTCAATATCAACTTGACGTATTTCTTTCAATTTTGCATTTAAAAAACCTGAACACCCCTCATTTTGAAGGTGTGTGTGTAAAATGTTGCTCCTATTTTGATTTTGGAATTCACTCTTCAGTTGTCAAAATGCCGTCCAAGCAAGAAGAGCAGCGTATCAAAATTTTGCTCGCGCATCGCGAAAATCCGAGCTACTCGCACGCAAAGTTGGCAAAATCGCTAAAAGTTGCCAAATCAACCGTTACAAATGTAATTAAAGTGTTTGGGGAACGTTTGTCGACAGCCAGGAAGTCTGGATCGGGGGAAAATCGAAAACCGGAAGCCGCTGAGACGACAAAGAGAGTTGCCGGTAGTTTCAAGCGAAACCCTAACCTATCTCTCCGAGATGCCGCAAATAAGCTGGGTGTATCGCCTACAACCGTGCATCGAGCCAAAAAACGAGCCGGACTACCGACTTACAAGAAGGTAGTGACTCCAAATCGCGATGATAAACAAAATACGACGGCCAAAGCGCGATCCCGGAGGCTGTACACGACGATGCTGACGAAGTTTGACTGCGTGGTAATGGACGACGAAACCTACGTCAAAGCTGACTACAAGCAGCTTCCGGGACAGGAGTTTTGTACGGCAAAAGGAAGGGGAAAGGTAGCAGATATTTTCAACCACACGAAACTGTCAAAGTTCGCAAAGAAATATCTGTACCTGTGGCTTGAAAAGCAGCATTTTCATAGCTTCCGGGACTGTCAACCAAGAAATTTACGTGAAAGAGTGTTTGAATAAACGTCTGCTGCCTTTCCTGAAGAAACACGGTTGTTCCGTACTGTTTTGGCCGGATTTGGCATCTTGCCATTACGGTAAAAAGGCCATGGAGTGTTACGCCGCCAACAACGTGCAGGTGGTTCCCAAGGACAAGAACCCTCCCAACACGCCAGAGCTCCGCCCAATTGAGAAATACTGGGCTATTGTCAAGCGGAACCTAAAAAAGACCAAAAAAACTGCTAAGGACGAGCAGCAGTGTGTGTGTGTGTGTTTATGTGTGTGTGTTTACAATCTAATTCCCACTGTCTGGCAGCGGTATTATGGATAGAATCTTCCTGCAACTGTTTCATATTTGCTGTTTACAGTTGCAAAAAGCTTAAATCCGGGGATTAGAAGGTGACAGCTCTACCGCGACTCTAATAGCCCATTTCAAGAACGCAAGCATTCCGAAGCTATCTTCGTACACAATAAGCCCCGCTCCAGTAGTGACATACTGAAACTTTCAATCAAGCGTATGTGCAATGCTTGATTGACGCGTATTTAGTGATTCACAATATATAGTCAGATACATCTCACCAATTGCCGCTTCCTTCGTTACACTCTCTTGTTCATTCGTAAACATAAAAGTTCTCGACGTTGCCTCGTAATTAATTTCATGCACCCCCGACAAAATAAGCGCAAAACTTAACGTGGCCAAACCGCCCGTTATATATGTAACCTGCATAAGAAAACTCTGTACACCACATGGTGAGCACTGTACATCTGAAATTATGTGGCAGCCTTTCCCGCACGCATGCGCATTGTCTTCGTTTGCTGCTTCTGATAAGCAAATGGCCGTTTTCTACACGCACAGGTTCTTTGCACCGCACACTCTGCCAATAATCAATGCCCGATACGAGGCCACTCTATATCGAACTTCAAAACTGCTAATAATCATCGATTCACTCGCGACAAAGCGGACAAACGCTCAAACCTAATAATATATGTCCGGATGTCTCAATACTACCACTAATAAGCAAAACTAAGCTGATGTAACTCCTCTTCCGGGTGCGGGGGCGCAGCACAAAAAAACCACAAAATGTGGAAATACTACCGACACTCACACATTTCGGGTGGGAATCGATTGTATTCACTACAGGTTTCCCAAAGCACGCGGATATTTTATGATTTCACTGTTAGTTAAAGTTAAAACAAATTATTGTTTGATTTTTTTCGCGAAAACGACGCAGCAAAAACAAAACACGTCAGTTTCAAAGCACGGCTTGCTGCGATTTTCACTGCTAAGGACGAGCAGCAGTTCAAGGCAAACTGGCTTTCTGCGGCGAAGAAGGTGGACAAGGTGGCTGTATAAAATCTGATGGCAGGGGTCAAGCGTAAGGCCCGGCAATTCGGATTTGGAAAAGCGGAAGCCTAACCGAATATTTTTCCTGAATATTATACTAATTGAACTTGAAAAAGAAATTTAATTTGATTTTTTAAATAAACGATTTCACCGAGTTACACGCGTTTTCCCTTGACCAAATTTTGACCGTATCACCCTTTAAAACGTAAATTTCCTGAAAATGCCAGGTTGCTAATATCTATATCCACTACCGACGGGAAGGTTATAACTCCCTGTACCTGTTTCGGGTACTATTTTATTTGTGAGAGCAGGCAGACTCCAGAAAAATACGCTAGAAGTCATTGATTACAAATGTTACTTTCGACATTTTGACTATTTTGTCTAGAACTGATTACTCGTAGCCGTCACAAATCTGGTGGATGTAGTTGATGAGAAACAAGTATGATATTGATAACATTTAACATGATATTGAATTCGCGATTGAATGCATCATGGTGTTATTTTTTGATTAAATATTTCCTACCCATATTTAGAGTCAAATCCAATTACCACGTGAAAAAAGGAAAATAACATCACAGCAAGCAGGAAATAAAACTACGTCAGTTTGTATCGCCATTCAAGTGACACATTTTGAAGGTAACGGACAAGAACATAAATCGGATGAAAAGAAAGACCACCTTGGGCCACCTCCGGGGTCACGACACACGTGAGCTAGATATTGTTTTGGATTACAAACTTTGATGTTGTTCTCCTTGAATATCGGAGTTCTCCTTGAATATCGAACTGCTGCGCTCTATAGAAGGCAATAACTGATGATATCTGAGAGTAAATAAAAAGTAATAATATTGGAACCACAATCTATGAAAAACACTTTGTTACGAGTTCTCCAGGCAGAAACCTGCTCGTAAATTTCCTAAAAATTTTATCCACCTCCGGCCTGCTGCACTTTTTTTGCCTAACCAATGAAAGATATAGTTAACAAATCGAACGTGGAATCGAAACGTGCTGTTAAAACATATTATTAATAATTTGTGCTCCATGTTAAATATAAAGGGTATTCCGATCAAAATTTGGTCAAATGTGTGTAGTAATGTGTGTGAGTCGATCAAAGTTTTTTTTAATAAGTCAAATTCATTTTCTTTTTCAAGTTCGTTCCGGTGACGAACTAGCCCAGGTGGCTAAAAGTCACCTTAATAAAGGGGAAAAAAAATCAGGTTCAGTTAATACAGAATGGCAGCATACCACTCCATGGCCGTTTTTCCGTAATGGCAAGATGTCATATCAGGCTAAAATAGAACGGAACAATTCTAGAGTTTTTTGATTAGGGCAAATCTAGCATTGAGAGATTCTCTCCGGCTCACTTTCTTTCATTCATTACAGCGCCATTATAAAGCTTTTGAGGGATTCTTTAGTACAGATCTACACTCAATAGTGCTGCCTAGCATACTATGCAAATAGTAGAATGAAAAACGTAACGGCGATTGAAATATGAATGAAAGAGAACGTAATCAAAGAAAGTCTTTCAATGTTAGATTCGTCCAAATGAAAAAAAACGCTAGAATTGTGTCACTTCAGGAAGGGCAGTAGACGTTTATGTAGGCACTCGCTCAGATAATTTTCCTGGTTTACGGTTCCGGTTGCATTGTAAACGTTGCTCTTCAAGCCACATGTACAGATGGCCTGTCACACCAGATATTTCTTCGCGAACTTTGACAGTTTAATGTGCTTGAAAATACCTGCCACCTTTCCCTGTCCGGTTGCCGTATAAAATCCCTGTCCAGGAAACTGTTTAAAGTTTGCCTTGACGTAAGGACGTGATCGTCCTGTACTACGCAATCCAAACTCGTCAGCATCGTCGTGTACAACTTTGGCCGACGTGTTTTGTTTATCGTCAAGATTTGGAGTTACCAATTTCTTGTAAGTCGACAAGCTCCCAGCTTCTCTACGACATCTCGGGCAGAGAGGATGGGGTTCCGCTCGAAACAGCGGGCAACGCTTTTTGTCGTCGCTGTGGCCTCCGGCTTTCGGTCTCTGCTAGATCCAGCATTCTTGTCTGTCGACAAACGATCACCGAACACATTTAATACGGTATTAACAGTTGATTGAGCCACATTCAACAATTTCGCCAACTTGGCGTGAGATAAGTTTGGATTTTCGCCATGCACGTGCAAAATTTGCATGCTTCTCTTCCTTCGACGACATTTTGATAACTGAAGTGCTAATCTTAAAATGAAAATAGAGGCATCTTCAAATGAGGGGTGTGCAAAATTTTATAATGCACGATGAAAGAATATGCGTCAAGTTTAAGTCAACCAAATTTTAATCAAAACACCCTTTATTCATCTTTTATTTGAAAATTTTGAATACTTGAATAAATAAAATGGCAGTTGAAAAACCTCTAGTTGATAGAAGCATTTTTGTTTCTTCCAAAAATAAATCAATTAAGAAATGATCGAATTATAAGTTCCGCTGTTTCAATTCTAAACAATTCTTTCAAAGTATGCAACGAATAGAAAACTAAATTGTAATAGCCACCGCTGTCTGCCAATTGGCAAGAACTTGGAAAGTAATGTTTGATCAATTCAAAACTATTGCAATCATAAGAGCACAGTAATTCGTGTCGCTATGCAATTGTTATTAGTTCTTTAGTTCTGAATAAGTTTTCATTCCATTGCTAACATTCAACCAAGCTAGACGATTAACTGATTTGCTCTGCAACAGGGTATGGGCCCAGGAAAGAAAATTTTACCGGAAGTAGTCCGGAAGTTTTTTAAAAACTCAAGAAACCTCAAGCTTTATGATTTGAAGAAATATCCTTAGTCCGAAGCTGAGATGCTGCTGAAAAGTTCCAAAAACGTTGAGAGTGGAGGCGGGGAGAGCGGAAGTTCCGCAGCTGGAGCAGGAAGAGTTCGAGTTGGCGGAGGTTCCGTGGCATTGCCGTGCATCGAAAAGTTACACGGAACTCCCTGCCTATTATACGACATTGGTGTTCCCGATGCGAATGATTTAGATCCGTGAAAGATGTTGGGATGCTGTAAATGCTGGTATCGAAGAAGCACAAGCAGCGGTATCGCAGGATTTGAAGTTGGTTGGGTGTTGGCTACAATCTGCTTAAGTCTGGAGACATACAACTATAGTTTGGTTCTGGATACGGTCGATGCGCGAGCTGCCTGGAAGAAACTCGAATCGGCATTTCAAGACAGCGGCTTGAACCGGAAAATTGAGTTGCTAAGGAAGTTCACTTCGATACGTCTTGTCACAGTCCAAGTGTCGAAGCCTACGTTGATGAGCTGATGAGCACAAGTCACAAGCTATAGCATCGATGGGATTCATAGTAGATTATTCTTGGTAGGCTGCTATGTTGCTGATGGGTTTGCCGGAACAGCATGAGTCTATGATAATGAGTCTTGAAGCCTCTGGTATTGCGTTGACGGCGGATGCTGTGAAATAAAAAATTCTGCAAAATGTGAAGATCGAGAGAGCGCAACCAGTTGCAGTGACGAAGCGGCTTTGTATAGCAAGCACGTTACTAGAAAGTGAATGTCAACGATGGTGAAACCAAAGATCGACGAAAACACCTGCTTAAACTGCGAAAAGCCAGGCCTTTTGCGAAAAAGTGTCCGGAGAAGCAACAGCAATCGAAGCCGAGCAAGCACAAGGGTCTGTGTTACATTTTTGCGATGGGAGACGTAAGCACCAATGAATGGAACTTTGATTCGGATGCCACTTGTCACATGGCACGGCCGGTTCAGAGATTTGTCGATGAAGTGAGAATAAATCACAACGGCGGAAAGTGCTCTCAACGTCCCGGCTACAACTACAACGAAGTGTATTCCCCGGTCACGCGGTACGCGACCGTCCGATATTTGATGGCTCTGGTGGTGCGTTACAACAAGGATATCGACTAAATGGATAGCTGAATGTATTGGTTTATCCGTGAGGAGAAAATGATGTTTGTGACCATCTACGTCGATGATCTTTTGATTTTTCAAACGATCGGAAGCAGAAAAAGAAGCTGGAAGCCCATCTGCAGAAGAGATTCAAAATGAAAGACCTCGGGGAGGCGAAGCACTGCTCGGCATCAGAATCACAAGGAATCTCGTGGAGAAGGCAAGCTGTGGTTGGATCAACAAGCCTACATCGAAGACATCATTGTATCGTTTCGGTATGGCCGATGCCCACTCAGTTGCAACACCAGCAGATCCTAACATCAAGTTGAACTAATCGATGACACCGAAGAAGAAATCTGAAAAAGAAGAGATGAAATCAGTTCCATGTAAATCGGCAGTCGGGTGTTTGTCGTTTGCAGCTTAAGCCATCCGACCAGATATAACTTTTACCGTCAATGTTGTGAGCCAGTACAGTGCCAATCCTGGCCGTCTTCATTGTGTTAGAGCAATCTGGAATCGCAGTTTTTCGAAGCCAGACCGATTTCCGTACGTTGCGATAATTAATCGACAATCCGCATCGCAAATAACGGATTATACAACCCTCGGACGGTGCCATTCCGTGCATGATAGTCTGCATGAAGGTGTCGTGAATCTGAGCTATACATCCGTAACGGAACAAATAGCTGATGAGTCAAGCAGTACGTTCAGAAGCAGCATAAGTTTCAGCATAG